>QRDG01000159.1:355725-449843 GCA_012064385.1 Puccinellia tenuiflora | reverse complement strand
ACCCCCACATCCTATTACCCTGTTGCTTGTTTACCTTGTTAGCCTTGCGAGTCCTAGTGCACGCTTAGGTACTTTGCTGGAGTCCTGTTATCTCTTTATCTAGTCTTGATGATAACATGATAGCTAGGCTCAACTTAAATGGTAATCTTTAATTTCTGTTGCGATGGGAATATATAATAAAGATAAGGCACCGGCAGAAGGCCAATCGTGGTGCTTTGTTCTGCTAGTGTCGCCTAGGACCCGAGTTCTTTTCTGCTGATCCAAGACTGAGCGTACTAACCACATGTGGGAGTTCTATGGGCCTCCCCGCAATCTACTACCGGATCCTCAAACTTGTCTAGGAGCCACAACTTAGTTCGGGTGTTTCCATTTGCGCGCGTACAACGATGTTGATGTGAAGGTAAGATGATGATGGTTACGTGGTTACTTTACGGTAGGGTTGCGGCCTGCGCGTTTACCACATGCTGAAGAAGGGCAATCATATGAGTGTTCCTTCCGAAGCCACGCACGCAACGGTTAGGCCCACCTCGAAGTTTAGGCCGGACTCTCAAGGTGGATCAGACCTAGCTAGATGGCTCCCTGGACTTGTTTGTAGAGAAGGAAAGTTTTGCGTCGAACGCTCCACCGGTACACCTCTAAGCGAGTGTTTTGATGCATGTGGGTTCATTGGTGCATCCTTGCAGGGTGAAATCTTTTCGAAAAGCCGTGTCCGCGGTTATGGACGACTTGGTGAAATGCGCTGGCTAAAAAGATCATAGACAACTTGCACCTTATGATGATTATAACTGGACTAGTAAGATAGATTACTTGAATAATAACCCATAAAACTTGTCCACCGTGTGAGTTGCCCTGATTGCTTCCTCATGGGCGGTTGTTCGAGGGAGTAATACTTGGGCGGGTTTTTGATGTGGTGAGTAGTATAGTTGGTTACCTATGCGCTCTTTTACCTTGTCTCTTTTAGACGAAAGTTGTAGCGTGTCTCTATAACTTGTTAGTACTGCTTGATGCCGCTTCAATCGCTAACCCTCTTCCCCCAAAATTCTAGATTTTGATATCTTCTGAGTATTCCTTGCTAGTACTATTTATAGTACTGACCCCTTTGGGGCTGCTATTCCAATGCAGCCGACAGGTTTGAAGTCTGACGCCGTTAGCTTGGAGATCCCTCCGGCTTGGCCTAATCAGGGTTATGGTGCCTTCGTTTATCTTCAGGAATCTTAGTCCATATTTGTATTCTTATTCGTACTCGAATACTATTCGCTTACGTTGTTGTCTGGATCTTTGTATTGTATCTTTTGTTCTTGACTCGGTGAGTCGTTGTTGTATATGTTCTTTTGTGGGTTCCATCAAGAACTGTTGTAATGTTATCACAATTCCACCCACATAACGTGTGTGTTGCGACATGCACGTTATACTTGGTGGGCGTCCTAGCATCGTTATTATGCGGATTAGGCAGGAACACTCAAATCTACATAGTATCAATCCGGGGGCGTTACAAAGTGGTATCAGAGCCATGGTTCTTCGATACCCCACGGGTCCAGGCTGCCTATATGATATCCTAGCTAATGGTCGTTGTTTGTAGAGTGTCCAAACTATTTTACTAAAAATTATTTGAAAATATCTCAATAGGACTCTTTTTTACTCCTTACCTCTATTCTATTTCCTCTCTTACCTCTGTGTGTTTTGAATCTTCTATCTTATCTATCTTCCGGTCATAGCATCATCGTGGGTTGGACGATCTCTTGCCCTTTTATCCTGATAGGTTCGATCTTGGAAGCATCTCGACGGAAGGTCATCGCCATCGACGTGAGCAAGAACTTCTTGTTAGTGGTGCCGAGAAGATCAACATGGCGCGAGAAGATTCGATAGTTTAACCTCGCTCTTCTTCCCCCTGGTGGTAGCATGGATCTCGGGGCGAAATCCCTTGTTAGTGCTGTCGGTTGTAATGTCCCGGGGTTTTTCCCTAAATTATATTTGTTTGTTTTTCTTTTTTGCATCATCATGGCATCAGCATCATGCGCATCGCATATTTTTTTGGCAACAAAATTAATTTTAGTAAACCCTATTTTATTTTGCTAAAATTGTCGAAAAAGGTTTTACCGAGACTGTCGTCTCCGTTTTCTAAAATTAATTACCAAATTAATTTGCAAGAAAATAAAAGTTTCGAGTGCCCGAGAGAGTAGCCCAAAACCTGGCCCAAGCCCACCTATCCTCCAAACCCTAGGGTTTTCCCTAAAAACTTCTTTTCCCACCCACCGCCCTCCCCTCTTTTTCCTTTTTTGCATCCAGACCCTTCCAACTCGCAAACTAGTCCTTTCCCTTTTCTTTTCAGGTCCCCGGACCTTATCCTCTCCCTCCCCTTTTTTCCCTCTCTCTCCCCCGTGCTTCTCTTATTCCCCTCACCAACCCGATCCCCATCGTCTCCCCGCGCGTGCTCCCCGCACCCGAGCTCCCCGTCGCCAGCGCTAGCCTCTCCCGCGCCTCGCCTTTTCTCTCTCCGGCCAGCGCCGCGCCTCCCCTACGCTCCTCGCCACCTCGCCGACGGCCTCCTTTCGTCTCGGCTACACCGGTCGCCGTCCATTTTCCCTGCTACCGGCATTCCCCACTGCCTCCTCTCTGGCCGTGGCCCTGCTGCCTCCCCGATGCCGGCCGCTCCTCCTCTGCCGCGTGAAGCCTCGCTTGCAGAGCCCGTGCGTGTCCCCTGTCCGTGCCCGTGTTGCTGCTGCTATCGTGTCCGTCCCCGGTGCTGCTCTCCGTGTGTGTCTCCTGCCCTGTTGTGCTGCCCGTGCGTACACGGTGCGCGTCCTCCGTGCCGCATTCCCGACGCCTCCGTGTCCATCCCCGTTGACGTGTTCCTCGACGCGTTCCCGCCGTGAACCCCGATCCCCGACGCCGTGAAGTCTAAAGACCAGAGCCGCGAAGAACTTCCATGACTCCGTGAACTCGATGTGCGCCAAGTTCTCCGCTTCCCCGTTGTTGGTGCACGCCGAGTTCCCCGACGACCGTGAACGACTACCGGCGCCCGTACAACGACGACCTGCCAAGTTCTCCGTTTTCCCATTTTGTGCTGGCCGCCTTCGTGCGTGCCCGTGAAGACGAGTACCCGATGGTCGTGGATGACTACTTCCCCGACTCCCCGACGCCCCGGACCCCGTTGACCCCGAAGCCTGGAACAAGATCTGCCACGACAATGATCCGAGTATGACTACTTCCCCGACGTTGACTACCTCGACTACTTCGACTCCGGATGGATGTCTACTTCAACTACTTCCTCTCCGATCCGAAGATGGTGGTTCTGAACCCGAAGATCCTCGATCCGATGTGTGACCCCAACCCTAAACCCTATATACCATATATGCGTATCTTATAAAATCATGCATGCTTAATTAACATCGCACCTTTATCCATTTAGTCGAATTAAATCAATTGAATGTAATTATGGGGTTTGTCCGGAGCATCTATATTGTGCACCGATCCCATTTAAAATGCTTTGCCATGTGTTAGGGATAAAATTTGGATCACATTTAATTTGTCATGCATGCATTGCATCAACATGCCGGTTCTTTTGCCGTAGTAGTAAAATGCATCTTTTCCGTTGTCCAGTGTTTATTGCTTCTTCGGGAAATAGGACAATGAGTTGATGTGAGTAACGACAGGTTCTGCTACCTCTACTAGATTGCAGGCAAGTGATACTCACTTGCTATCTTTGCTTGTTTTCTGTCTCCTACTCCTAATATCTTTTGTTCCTTGCTAACCTTATGTTACGATGCTTGTGTCTCCATCCTATTCACATGTTTACCTGGCATCCATGATATAGCCACACCCCCACATCCTATTACCCTGTTGCTTGTTTACCTTGTTAGCCTTGCGAGTCCTAGTGCACGCTTAGGTACTTTGCTGGAGTCCTGTTATCTCTTTATCTAGTCTTGTTGTTAACATGATAGCTAGGCTTAACTTAAATGGTAATCTTTAATTTCTGTTGCGATGGGAATATATAATAAAGATAAGGCACCGACGGAAGGCCAATCGTGGTGTTTTGTTCTGCTAGTGTCGCCTAGGACCCGAGTTCTTTCGCTGATCCAAGACTGAGCGCACTAACCACATGTGGGAGTTCTATGGGGCTCCCCGCAATCTACTACCGGATCCTCAAACTTGTCCAGTAGCCACAACTTAGTTCGGGTATTTCCATTTGCGTGCGTACGACGATGTTGATGTGAAGGTAAGATGATGGTGGTTACGTGGTTACTTTACGGTAAGGTTGTGGCCTGCGCGTTTACCGCATGCTGAAGAAGGGCAACCGTATGAGTGTTCCTTTCGAAGCCACACATGCAACGGTTAGGCCCACCTCGAAGTTTCGGCCGGACTCTCAAGTTGGATCAGACCTAGCTAGGTGGCTCCCTGGACTTGTTTGTAGAGACGGGAAGTATTGCATCGAACGCTCCACCGGTACACCTCTAAGCGAGTATTTCGATGCGTGTGGGTTCATTGGTGCATCCCTGCAGGGTGAAATATTTTCGAAAAGCCGTGTCCGTGGTTATGGACGACTTGGTGAAATGCGCTGGCTAAAAAGATCATAGACAACTTGCACCTTATGATACGTATAACTTGACTAGTAAGATAGATTACTTGAATAATGATTGCTACTGAAAGAGTTGGGTGGTGCCCCAAATGAAGGCGGAGATGTAGTAAGCAGTAGTTTTCCCTCGTTAACGAACCGAGGTTTATCGAACCAGTAGGACCTTAAAATCAACAACAAAGTGAATGTTGAAGATCTCTGGCGCTTAATCTTCAACATACGTGGACCTGCACACACTCAACCAAAATACTTTGCCCCCAACGACGGAAAGGTTGTCAATCTTTCCGGTCTCGTAGAAAACAAAGCGGTTAATTTTATAGTGAAATAGATGAAATATGAAAATGGACCAGTAAAGTAATGATGATGAATAAAAGTTGCAATCAATGTAAAAAGATGGACCGGGTGCCATGGGTTCATTAGTGGAGTCCCTCAAGTAAATAGAACAATCATATGATGGGTGAACAAATTACAGCTAGGCAGTTGACAAGATTATAACACAAACTTAATCTAGCTATGACAAAGAGAAAATGATAATATTTATGGAGGCATCACGACAATGAACAAAGACTGTTGAGTCCAACTGCATCTTTGTCTAAAAATTCCACCGTGGGATCGCTATCCAGCCTGTCACCCATCGGTATTAAGTTGCAAGCAACAAACATTTGCATTAAGTAAAGTGCATGAAGTAAGAAATACTAATATCAAAAGAGATATTAACACCGCTGTTTTACCCTTAGTAGCAACCTCACACCCTCATCCTTAGACGTTTCTGTCACTCGTGCCCAGGAACAAAAGGGACCATAAACCCACTATCAAGCATAAATACTCTCTCTTGGAGATTGATGGCGTGTAGTTGAAGTCTCCCTCAACTTCGCCACCAAGTACTCTTGATACCCTGAAAGGAATATGGGTTAGGTTGAGCCTCCAAGTGCAGAGTATGTAGTAGTGGAAGTTTTTCCCCACGAGGGTGACTCGAGGGTTTAATATCGAACTCTCGGGGAATCAGTAGTGTGGGTTTTATCTTCTTGGCCTTCTCTAGATTTCCTGCAAACAAGTAAATTGCTTTGTGCCCTCAACCTCACCAAGTGGTTGTCAAGCACAAGGTGTGAGAATGATATTAAGATGAAAATGAATGCAAAACAGCAAGTAAAAATGCAATGGTGGTAAATAATAATGCAAGGATGGTGGAAACAATGATGGATGATATTTTTGGGGTTTTTATATGTGAATGCAAGAAGTAAACGTGTTTTTGTATTTTCTGATTTAAAAATGGCTGAATGTAAAAGATGCTTGAAAGTGGTTGGAAAGGTGTTTCTTATGATTAAAAATGGACCGGGGTTCATGGTTTCACACATGCACTCTCTCTTTAATATAGTGTGGCAAACAAGTAGACATAGGATTAACATATGAGATTGCAAACAAGTTCATTGACCTGTTACTAATTATATGGGCATCACGTCCTAACATAGAGACCTTTTGATTATTAGTCTCACTTATACTCCACCAAGATGTGAACTAAATCATGCACCTTAGTAATTAAGATAACATCAAAATATAGCTTTAAGATCAATGACATGAAGTTAAAATAAACACATGATGGATCTAGTCTTAGGTAGAGACATGTCACTCCTCCTACCCTTCAACATGGTTTTTTGGTTTATCCCTAGTGAGGCAACAAAGTAAGGTAAACAGCCAATGGATCATGATATTCAAGTTGTCAGCTTATCACTTCACCACCCCCGTTACTCCAACTAATGCACACGTTCCCCCACACACGCTCTCATAAACATGCTTGATCATAACAAGGATATAAGAACGGGATACATAATATGCATCTACTTTCATAACTGAAACAAACATTGCAATCTCAAGATATATTAACTCATAGAAAGATCCACCATAAAGGTAATACAATGGTGACCATAATCATGTTCAGCAGCTCATACGGTGCTAACTAATGAAGCTCAAGAGAGATACATATGCTACTGCCACAAACCCATAGTCAGAGGTGGACTACTCCCTCTTCATCATGGAGACGGTGGAGGTGTCGATGAAGAAGGTGGAGACCTCTCCGGCAGGGCTCCGCCGAAGTTTTCCCCCTCCGATCTTCAGTCTCCTGGTCTCTGTTTTCTGGTTTCTCTCGTGTGGCGGCTCTCTCATCGAAAAACGTCGGGGGACCTTTTATATAGGCGTTTTTAGGTCATGAGGATGCTTCTGGGCGAAGGATTGATGCAAACGGGGCCCCGTGGGCCAAGTTGGATGGGCCCATGCGGCTACAGTACCTGGCCGCGTGGGTCCCCCCTTTTGGTCCTCCGGCATCCGTTCGTTGACTTCTTTCTCTCCTAAATCTTCTCCTTCCAAAATAATGACCCCCGTAAATTTATAGCTCATTATGACGTCGTTAAGGTCCTGAAACAAATAAAGAAAGAAAAAGGGGTTTTCTGCCTACGCAGGATTAATTCCATAAAAAGGGAAACTCATCATAAATTACCAAAAATCATTAAATAACAGTAATACACCCCTTATATGATGCATATATGAATGGAATATAACTATTATAGTGCAAAGTTCATGTATGCATTTTAGATGCATCAGAGATACACACAATCACTTGGCCAAAGTAACTACGCACATCGGAGAGCATGCAAGAACATAAATCAACATATAAGAATCATGCACAATCTGATCATAACTTTATAATCCATCGGATCCCAGCAAACACATCACATTGCATTACAACAATTGATCTTGATCATGTTAGGCAGCTCATAAGATCATAAGACATGAAGCACAAGAGAGAGAGACTACCATCTAGCTACTGCCATGGACCCATGGTCCAAGGTGGGACTACTCACAAATCATCCCGAAGGAAGGCATGGCGATGAAGAGCCCTCCGGGATCGATCTCCCCTCCGGCAGAGTGCCGGGATCTGCTTCAGAATCACCCCCGAACTAGGGTTTGCGATGACGGCGCGTCGGGGTGACTTCTCTGGAAAATAATGGCCGCCTCGACGTTTTTAGGTTAATTGGGATTTTATAGGCATCGGAGGGGGCCGAGGGGATGCCCCACGGGCAGGGGCGGGTCCCACCCGCGGGTGGCCCTGGGGCCGCGGCAGGGGGCCGCCCCTGGCCTGTGGGTGGCCCCCAGGCTCCCCTTTGGTGTCCTGGTGCCTTCCGTCGAGTAAAAATTCCACGTAAATTTTCGTCCAATTCCGAGAATATTTCCAGAAGTAAATTTTCTGAAATACAAAAACAGCAAAAACAGGAAACTGGCACTAGGCATCTTGTCAATAGGTTAGTCCAACAAAATGTATAAAAATGATATAATATGATAATAAAAACATATGATAACATCACAAAACTAGCACGGATCAAACAAAAATTATAGATACGTTTGACACGTATCAGCATCCCCAAGCTTAACTCCTACTCGTCCTCGAGTAGGTAAGTGATAACAGATTTTTTTTTGATGATACATGGAAGCAACACAATCGTGATCAAGATAGTAATGTAAAGCATAGGATGTGAATGAAGTGATACGAAACAATTGTTTATAATTGATAGCAAGAAAGTAATGAATAACCAAGTTGAATCATTCAAGCAAAACCTTTCATAAATTGTACGTTAAAGACATGAAAGCAATGTGATCCACATATTTGATTAATTCTCAAAGGTAATAATTCTATGACAAAGTGTTTGAGAATCAAAACAAAGAAGGTGTAAGTTTTAGCAAAAAGCTTCAACTTCCAATAGTAAAGTCAATATAAAGATTCATGTTTAATCTGACGATGCAGTATGATCAATGATACCCAGGGTCAATGCTAGATGTTTGCTTTGGTGTAGATAGAAGGAATAGGAAAACTGACTTAACATTAAAAGTAAAAGAAAGTCCCTTCGCAGAGGGAAGCAGGGATTAGTCATGTGCTAGAGCTTTTTATTTTTATGAAACAGAAGTAAAACAATTTTGAGACATGCATATTTTCGTTAACGATTTCGCAACATAGAAGCTATCTAGTCCCCCTTAACAAGCAAGGCTTTTAGACTTGTGAGAGCAGCCGGTTTTTGGATGAGCGAGTACGCTTCTCGTTCTGCTTGGTTTCACCACTGTCCAATGTTTTGAGCTGATTTTTCAGATTTTTATTGCGCGGAGGAGAATGGTGAGTTATATTTATATTTTGCTTAACCTGCTCTTGGGTTGATTCAAGTGAAGACGTAATCCATCGACACCGGGTGAAAGGAGGGAGATGACCTTGCTCGTCACAGGTTATATCTAGCTCTATACTGCTCCCTCATGAGCTTAAAAATAGAGGCACAAAAAGGAGTATTTTGAATTTTTTAAAGATAGCACATGACAAATTTACTTGGAATGACAAAAAATATCATGCATAGGTAGATATGGTGGACTCAGCTGACAAAATAGTTTGGCTTTGGGATTTGGATGTACGAGTGAACTCTACACTCAGTACGAATTTTTGGGCTTAGCAAAGAAAGTATTTGAAGCAAACATCTAACATTAACCGGTAACAAAGTAACATAAGACATTAGCCACTCATAGCCATAAATGCTCCATACCGTCTCCCTTATTGACCAAACAATTCTTTTGATGGAAAGATTAACTTAATAAATTAACAACTACGAAATACCACACAGCTTCAAGCTTTTAACTGTATTTCTTTAATAATCAATTCCACTCAAATTACCAGCAAGTTTAAGCAGTCATCTTAATATCCTAAAACAAATGAGAAGTATCCTTTATCCACACAATGATCTACAATACTATGCAGGCTTTCATTTCATTCAAATATCACATGGATAGCATTTCGTCACTTTGACAATATAAGCAATTTATCAATAACAACTCTCCAACAAGTATAATTGAATAACAAGAGATTTTAACATCAACTACTAGCAGCCCTAAATAAGATAAAAGCTAAAAGCGAGAGCTTACTAGCAAACAAATAATAGCTAAAAATACTCAACAAGATATAAGCAAAGCAAAGGAGTATTCAAACGAAAAAGCGGAGCGTGTCTCTGTCCCACACAAATAAAGCAAGGATCCAACAAGTATATGACCAGAAAACAAACAAACAAAACTGAAAGTAAAAAGACGCTCCAAGCATAGCACATAATATGTAAAGTGATACAAACTTATTTCAACAAAGACGACCACATGATAGTCGATGAAGAAGAGCGGATGCCTTGGGCATCCCCAAGTTTTGACGCTTGATGGTTCTTGATATTCAGAGGTGGTGCCATGGGGGCATCCCCAAGCTTGAGCTCTGATCTATCTTCAATTTCCTCATTATCCTCTCTTTTGGAACTTAAGAACTCTCTTCACACAAAACTTCTCATAAACTAATTAGAGGGCTAGTGCTCATAAATAAAAAATGCACATGTGTTGAACTCATGAAAAATTGCAAACAACTTCATTAGGCATTAGATACTGTTCACTAATCCTCAATGTGGCACTCCTCCCCAAGAGTATCACATTTGACGATAGTAAAGAGACGTATACAAAATAAAAGCAGAATCTGTCAAAAACTGATCAGTTTGTAAAGATCGAATTTTTCGAGGCACTTCTGTGACTCAAATCAGAAAAATCAAAACTAACGAAAGATAGATAAAAGTATCAGGGTTTCTGTCTAAATATTTCAGAAAAATATAAAATTCAGAGAGTTTTTGGATTTTCGAACAGTGAAGGGCAGAAATCTGTTTCTGGACAGCAAAACAATACCTCACACTTTCAATGCATTAGACGCTATACTTGGCACAAAAAACCAAAAGAAAAAGATACAATAAATCTTATACAGAGGCAACAACTTCAAGACTCAATAAAAGTAAAAAGCAAACTGAAAGTAAAAGATGAGTTGCCTCCCAACAAGCGCTTTTCTTTAACGCCTTTTAGCTAGGCGCAATGCCAAATATCAAGTTTTGTCAAAATCAAGAGCATCATCACCCTTCAAATGAACACTAGAAAATTTGTCATAGATGCATTGTATATTACCAATATAGTGTTGAGAATCGCCCTTCTCCTTTCTCTTTGGTTGAATACTCTCATCGAATTGATTTTGAGGAGCAATCCAACCAAAATTGTGTTCCAAAGCATCGTATATCCCTAGGAGTTTAAATGGTGTAGCAATATCAACTTTCTCCTCAATCTCAGTTTTGCGAGTGTACCTCCTTAGATTTTCATCCTTAACGTCCAAAGAATAGTGAATATTAGGACATGAACCAAGAGCACCATAACGAGCAAATATTTTCCTAGCTTCCTTAACTATATCATCAAATTCATGGAGAAGAGTTTCTAATACAAAATATTTTTCCTTTCCTCTCTCCATGCTATCAAGATGAAGAAACATTTGCTGTAATATGGGATTTAAATTAACAAACCTCTTCTCAAGACGAGCCACCAAACAAGATATAGCGGAATCATAACTATTAGTTAGCTCGACTATTGATCTTTTATCACGAGTATAGAGTTTGCTAACGAAATTGAGAAATTCTTCAATATTATCCTTTCCAACAACATGCCCACTTCCTACCTTAACATCTTTCATACCAAAATTAGGAGGAAACATGGCTACTAGATAAAAGATAAACAAAACTGAAATAAAGATTACACAATTTTTTTTGAGTTTTAAAATTTTGAAACAAGAAAAATAAGATAAACGAGAAATAAAAAAAGCAAGACAAAAACAAAGTAAAGTGATTGAGAGTATGAGACTCCCCTTGCTGTAGCTCCAAGATCCCCGGCAACGGCGCCAGAAAAGAGCTTGATTGCTACTGAAAGAGTTGGGTGGTGCCCCAAGCAAAGGCGGAGATGTAGCAAGCAGCAGTTTTCCCTCATTAACGAACCGAGGTTTATCGAACCAGTAGGACCTTGAAATCAACAACAAAGTGAATGTTGAAGATCTCTGGCGCTTAATCTTCAACAGACGTGGACCTGCACACACTCAACCAAAATACTTTGCCCCCATCGAGACCGGAACGTTTCTGTCACTCGTGTCCAGGAACAGAAGGGGGCATGAACCCACTATCTAGCATAAATACTCTCCCTTGGAGATACACAAAATCACTTGACCAAAGTAACTACGCATATCGGAGAGCATGCAAGAACATAAATCAACATATAAGAATCATGCACAATCTGATCATAACTTTATAATCCATCGGATCACAGCAAACACATCACATAGCATTGCAATAATTGATCTTGATCATGTTAGGCCGCTCATAAGATCATAAGACATGAAGCACAAGGAGAGACTACCATCTAGCTACTGCCATGGACCCATGGTCCAACGTGGGACTACTCACAAATCATCCTGAAGGAAGGCATGGCGATAAAGAGCCCTCCGGAATCGATCTCCCCTACGACAGAGTGTCGGGGTCTGCTGCAGAATCACCCTCGAACTAGGGTTTGCGATGACGGCGCGTCGGGGTGACTTCTCTGGAAAATAATGGCCGCCTCGACGTTTTTAGGTTAATCGAGATTTTATAGGCGTCAGAGGGGGCCGAGGGGATGCCCGTGGGCAGGGGTGGGTCCCACCCGTGGGTGGCCCTGGGCCGCGGCAGGGGGCCACCCCTGGCCTGTGGGTGGCCCCCAGGCTCCCCTTTGGTGTCCTAGTGCCTTCCGTCGAGTAAAAAATCCACGTAAATTTTAGTCCAATTCCGAGAATATTTCCAGAAGTAAATTTTCTTAAATACAAAAACAGCAAAAACAGCAAACTGGCACTAGGCATCTTGTTAATAGGTTAGTCCAATAAAATGTATAAAAATGATGTAATATGATAATAAAAACATGTGACAACATCATAAAACTAGTATGGATCAATACAAAATTATAGATATGTTTGACACGTATCAAATAATAACCCATAAAACTTGTCCACCGTGTGAGTTGCCCTGATTGCTTCCTCGTGGGCGGTTGATTGAGTGAGTAATATTTGTGTGGGTTTTTTATGTGATGAGTAGTATAGTTGGTTACTTATGCGCTCTCTTACCTTGTCTCTTTTAAACGAAAGTTGTAGCGTGTCTCTGTAAATTGTTAGTGCTGCTTACCGCCGCTTCAATCGCTAACCCTCTTCCCCCAGAATTTCAGCTTTGATATCTTGTGAGTATTCCTTGCTAGTACTATTTATAGTGCTGACCCCTTTGGGGCTGCTATTCCAATGTAGCCGACAGGTTTGAAGTCTGACACCGTTAGTTTGGGGATCCCTCCGGCTTGACCTGGGCAGGGTTATGGCGACTTCGTTTATCTTCAGGACTCTTAGTCTACATTTGTATTCTTATCCGTTCTCAGATATTATTCGCTTCCGTTGGTATTTTGATCTTTGTATTGTATCTTTTGTTCTTGACTCGGTGAGTCGTTGTTGTATATATTCTTTTGTGGGTTCCATCGAAAACTATTGTAATATTATCACAATTCCACCCACATAACGTGTGTGTTGCGACGTGCACGTTATGCTTGGTGGGCGTTTTAGGATCGTTATTATACGAATTTGGCAGGAACGCTCAAATCTACATAGTACCAATCCGGGGGGCGTTACACCAAATCCCACGGTCATGTGTCCATGCACCCAGCAGAAAACTCTCTTTCGCGTTCATTAGGCCACGCCCAATGATCAGCAATAGGTGGTGTACTCAGAGGAATAGACAAAATAACTTTCGCATCCATTGGAAGAAAAATCTATCGCACCTGATCCTCCTTCCACACTTTGCTCGAATGATCAATAAGTTCGAACACAAACTGAGGCGGATCGTCAATACGTGACACGAGGGGACGTAGCATGGTATCCCTAGGTAGCCAATTGTGATCCCAAATCCTAGTAGATCAGCCATCACCAATACGACGAATGATCCCTTGTGCAAGGACATCCCTACAATCAAGGATCACCCTCCAGACCTGTGATGGATGAGACCCAATAGTGGCATCTAGACTAGAACTATTTGGGAAATAAACCGCTTTCAAGATTCTGGCACTCAAAGAATTGGGCTCTAGAACGATCCTCCATAATTGCTTAGCAACATAGCAAGGTTAAATTGCTCCAAATCACGGAAACCAAGTCCTCCTAGGTATTTTGGTCTCGTCATGACCTCCCACGAAACGCAATGTCGTTTTCTTTCACCTCTGTTACTCCCCCACCAGAATTTCCTTATGATCGAGTTAATATGTTCACAAAGCCCCTGAGGTATACAGAAGCAACCCATAGAAAAACATGAATGGCTTGAGCAACAGACTTAATTAGGACATCATTTTTCTGGCCAACCTTTCACCTTGTTCCATACTTAATCCTTCAAATATTTGATAAGTACCATTTTTTGAGCTACCCACATCTGATGGCATGTAAAATATCCACCGGCGGACCCAGCCGCCCCTATGCCCGGGCGCTCGCCCGGGCTTCCGGCCGGATGTGTAGAGTACTTGTATGGTATTTGTACAGTATATTGTCTAAAAAAAATCATTTTATACCTTCAAATGCACTGTTTGCCCGGGCTTTAAGTTTGCCCCGGGTCCGCCACTGAAAATATCCCAAGATACCTCTCGTTTAAAGTCTCATTCTGCACATGTAAAATATTCTTTACGGCCTCCCGTTATGGTTGTGGGCACCCCTTGTTTAAAAAAGATAGATGATTTGCTACTATTTACTCTCCGGCCAGAATCATTACCATATATATTCACCAGGTTTGATACCTCCGATTACCTCCTCCGCTCCCTATATACTTACCTTGAAAAACAGCATGCTATCATGAGTAAACAAAAGGTGATTCACCTCTGGTGCCGATGACCACCTTGAGTCTGGCGACGGACTGTTGCTGGAGCTCGTCGGCATTACGAATGGCCGGAGTGGAGCAGTGCACTGATTATTATTATTTTAATTTTGTTTGTATTTTCTTCAGACGAATGGTGGTGGCTGTGAAAACTGGAAATGGGAGGATGAATATGCTGAGTATTTTCGAAGCACTAGA
Source organism: Puccinellia tenuiflora (assembly GCA_012064385.1). Lineage (NCBI taxonomy): Eukaryota > Viridiplantae > Streptophyta > Magnoliopsida > Poales > Poaceae > Puccinellia > Puccinellia tenuiflora. Next base: position 435,302 of record QRDG01000159.1, on the reverse strand, counting down.
CAAATGAATGGTAGCGACGCAAGTAGCTCTGCTGTCCCGAGAGTTCATGTCACTGAAGAAAGAAGCACACAAGTGAAGTCAAATGTGAGCTGAAACTGAAAGCACTGAAATTCAGAGAAATTTGATGGAGACTATATTGCTGTTTAAGACTATATTGATTTGTGTCTCCAAACCTGTGTAATGTGCGAGCTAGAGTGATGTGCTGAAAAAATGTGTATTTGGTCTGGATGTGTGCTCTGTTTGCCCAGATTTGAAATATGCAATGTGTACTCTGCTTTCCCATATTTGCAACGTTCTAAATTGTCTCTTCCCTATCTCGCTCCACCAATCGTCCGGAATTATTCTGTCACCACCGGCCGCTTCCGCGTCAGTTGGGCGTAGGACAGATCAATGTTTGATTTTGCGTGCTAATCCGTCCGGAAAACACGTCTAAAGAGATCGAACTGTTGTGCGATGCGTGAATCGCTGCTGCTGGTGTTCGTGATTTGACAATATGACCAGGTTGATTTGACAGAGGGGAGGTACCTGCTCTCTGGGGCATCGGATGGGTCGGCTGCTGTCTTCGATTTGAAGAATGCGACGGAATACGAAGCCGGGTTCATAGCCAAGCACAGGAACATTCTGCTTGTGGACAGGCAGCATGAGCATGGCCACAAGTTCGTCGTCTCGGCAGCCATCTGGTATCCAGTGGATACTGGGCTGTTCGTTACAGCGTCGTTTGATACTTATGTCAAAGTTTGGGATACCAATTCGACTCAAGTATGTGCATTTGTTTTGTCAATTGTTTACAGGGTTAAGAACAAGTACAGATGGGATGCACCTTCTTAGCTCAGGTTGAGTAAATTCGTTCTCTGCTATTTCAAACAAACTGCTATGGCATGGAGCACAGTATAATGGATAATGCTGAAGATAAGTAATCACAGTCACATGGATAATCAGAGCACAGTATAATGCTGAAGATAAGTAATCACAGTCACATGGATAATCAGAGCACAGTATAATGCTGCTACTAGTTCATGATTATTCTATCAGTCGGTTGATCTCAACCAGTCCAACGACCAAACCTTCGGAATAAGATATCTAATCACAGTCACGTGGATAATCAGAGCTAGGCCACAGTGGTACCAGCTTCCTCGTCGACGTCCTCCTGCTCACCGACGGCGGAACCGGTTGCACCGCCGGTGAACGAGCATGACGACGTAGACTCCCGCTGCGCCTCGCCTGACGATCCTGCCACGGCAGCTGCAGAAGATACGCTGTCGATTCCGCTCCAGCTATGCTGCTGATGTTGATGCAGGGGATGCAGAGCCACCGGCACCGGCTCCGGCAGCGCCGGCGGGAAGAGACGACGGCGCACCTTGCGCCACGCCCACCTGGCCACCTCAACGGCCGCCACGGTGGCAAGAGTCGCTCCGACGGCGATGCCGATGATGGCGATCGTGCTGATCTTCTGTCCCACGACATCCTCGCGCTTCTCGCCTGACCAGTCGTCCGCCGGGAAGTCTGGCGCTAGCGCCGCCGCCGGTAGCTCCATGGTAGGCAGCAGGTGAAGAAGTGGGAAGAAGTGGTGCGCGGGTGAGTGAATAACTGAATACTGGAACGGCTCATAAAGCCCGGCTAGTTGGAAGACAGTCGAGTAACCATACTGAAGCGGAAATCAAACCGAACAGTTCATACCATATTTGGGCGCAAACTAGGGATCGGACGCCGATGCCTGGCGTTTTATCGGACTAGGAGCGTTGGATTGATTTGCTTCCTAATAATTATGGGTAGTTTGTTTCCTTGATTTGCTTCCTAATAACTAGCCGCAAGAATCACGTCCAATCCCACAATTTCCGGATTCAGTTGGATGGACTATGTGGGATATGCAACATTCGTGTATATGCAACATTCATGGATAAAACGTAGGATACCACACATCCCTCTAATTAAAACATTTCCATAATTGTCCCTTCTACGATTTTAGGAACCCAATTATGCCGGAATTTGAGGACACTATTATTGTTAATTCGTGTATATGCAACATTGTGGTTTGCTTCGTAAGAAACAAATTTGGCATCCAATGCTATACAATTTTGCTTCGTTTTTGACTGAACTTGCTTCGGTACGGTAGAAGATTATATCTAGTGTGAAATTATTTTTTCATAGAAAAATCATGTTCCCGTCCATAGAAAATTTTGCTTCCAACATGAACTAAGTTTGCTTATGAAAATATAACAATTATGTATAATAATATTTTGATGAAATTCCGACATGTTCCCTTCCACAGAAAAAATTGCTTCGGACATGTTTCTGATGTCAATTGATTTAGCTTGTGACACATCTTATTACTTCCGAGACATCTTAAGTTTGCTTCCGGTTAAAAAAAATGCTTCTGGTGTGCTGGTTTGTTGAAGCACGGCAAAATTATGTCTTGGATAATTTGCTTCCTAGCGAATAGGGAATGTTTTTGCGAGTGAGTCAATAAGGATCTGTTGGAAATGGTTCAAGCGAGAATAGGGAATCATTCTAAACAAATCAAATATGCTCCTATCCAATCGAGAGTTTGCTTCGAGGAACAAAATTTCCATTTGAGCTGTTTCAGCTAGTTGCTTCATACACAGGAGATTGGAGCTTCCGATTCATTGTATAGATGCAACCACCAATCATCTATGATTCTAACAAAATTAATACACGCTTCCCGTCAATGCTTCACGTTAACCATATTTAAATTCCAATTCCTATTTTTCTTTGTTTCCATGACTTCCTATATTTGCTTCCCTCACACCTGATCAGCGCCATGTTTGATTCATGAAAAAGAAGATGCTCCCAAGGAACGCATTACGTGGTTCCTACAAGGACTGTTGCCACTGGAGAAAAATGCTACTAGTAGCATTCACGTTTTCGGACAGGGATTGCTCGGTCGCCGACGCGCCGCTCCACGGCAGGAGTCGGCTGTTCTCTTGTCACTGCACTACTTTCTGACCGGTAAGCCTTGCGCCGACATAGATGCATTGACTGCTCATGGGTTACAACATTCTGCCATCCTGCTGCAAATCGACTCCTCAAAAGACACCCCGAATCAACCTCCTTCATGATGCCTACAAATAATAAGCATAACATGGAAATCCAAATGAACATGGAGCACGTTTGGTAGCCTGGTGATTGCCCGGACAAGCCCGCCAGCTGCAAGCGCATGAAGTTTGGTTGCCTATGTGGACTCGCAAACAAGACAAGCACGCTTCTTAAAGCAGCCTCAGGCCAGGCCCAAGAGGCACGGTCGAATCGATCGTTCCCGTGGAGCCAGGCTCCCGGCATGCGACCTCGAGAAACTCCGCGTGCGGGCTGCTACAGGCACCGGAGAGGCAGAGATGGCGCAAGCACGAAAATTGCGGCGGGAGAAATTCGGTCACCGCCGCACTATTTGGCCTCTCTATTTAGAGCCTCCGCACTCACCGGCCAAATCAAAATCACCATTTCCCCCCCTTTCGAGCTCCGTGGTAACGCCAATAGCGGGATCTTCTCCTTGCAAACCGGCGGCGGTGGTGGTGGATCTTGTCAGCAAGTCTTCTCCTTGCCAGGAGGCGGTGGTGGTGGATGTCGTCGTCAAGTCTTCTCCTTCCAAGGCGACGGTGGTGGTGGATCTCGTCGGTGGCAAGTGTTCTCCTTCCAAGGCGGCGGCAGTGGTGGTGGATCTCGTCGACGGCTACTCTGCTCATACCAAAGCGGCTGTAAGAATCTCTGCCCCGTGTTCTTCTCTTACATCTGTGGTTCATTGAAAGCTTAGGTTGAACTGCTTAGTACTCTGTCCCAATAATCCGTGGTAGATCTGTGCAATAGTCCTGCTTAGTATGAACACTTTCTTCCACATGGGTCATAGATTTATATTTCGTGTGTTCATCGGTATTGTAGGACATCGTTGCGCCTAGCTCTCCCGATCTCTATGCTCATTCAGTACGCTATGCAGTGCCTGGCATGAACGAGGTGCCGGCCATTGGTATGAGGATCCAATAGCTGCCGTCCCTCTTTTTTTTAACAAGGGAAGGACCCCGAAGGGTCCAGAGCTGCATTAACCAGTGGTATAATTTACATACAGGCCCTCAAAGAAAATAGGAATTACAGTCAAGGCCCTGACTTTTACAAAGAGACCCCTCAATCTAGAGAACGAAAAGCAATCAGGTCCCTTGCCACTGGTGCCATTGATGGGCTCGACCTCGCTACCGTCCCTCTTCATATTGCTCCAACAGCTCCAATGCAGTCGTCTGCTCCCATGTCCCTGTTCGTCCTGAATAGGGTTTGTGAGCTCGTAGAAAAGGGGATCCGCTTTGATAAAAGTTTCATGGAGCATTACATTAACAAGGTTACCAACGATGTACTTGACTTCACTTGGAACTGTGAGCACTATGCAAATATACAACCATCTGCATAAGTGGAGGCAGAGGTGGATGAGGATCAGCCATCTGAAGAAGCTAGAATCAGTGACTTGGTATGAGCAAACCTCGACCATGAAGATGGATGAAGACAAGTTGATTACGCACATCATGATCGGTTGAAGAAGCTAGAAGCAGTGACTGATGAACTTGACATGCATCACAACGAGTTGCTTGTTAACCCCACCGCTTCAGAACTTGAGATGTAATATTTTGGGAGGTGGTATATATAAACCCCTCCGATGATGAACTAGAACTGCTATGCTATGATCATATTCTGAAGAGTCTATGCTATGTTCACTTGTGCTTTTTCCGATTCTGTGTATCTATGTTGAGTATGTGCTATGGTAACCTCACCACTATTGGCAAGAGGTAGCTGCATCTGACCATAGCACGCAACCAAACACTCACTATTTGCACCAACCTTAACCGAAATGGAACTGTGCAGGCTACCAAACATCAAGCTCTCGTTTTTCTCCTAGTGCAAAAACTGGACCATCGAGCAACCAAACGACATGCATAACATGGCCCAGAGCCTGCATTATCCCAACCTGGCCCTACGGAGCCACGTCTAGCGGAGTGCAGCAAATGTGTAGGCTACCAAATGCACCCATGTTGTAGAAGCAACAACAATAAGAATTTGAAGCAGAATGTCTATATTAAAGAAACACTACATACAAAGCAAACTGAAAACCTTGAAGAAGCGTAACTATGATACGCAAGAAGCACTGTACGGTCCGAAGCGGCGTATACAGTCTGGGAACAAGAAAAACAGAGCTCAAACTGTCTATGGTGGTACCACGCAACACGCAACAAGCAAGTCGAGGTTTAGCTTCCTGTTCTAGTGCGATAAGACGAGATGTGGTTTTATTAAGGCAGCCATACCAAAATTGTCTTTTTGGCTTTTGAAATTAGTTGTGCCATCACACACGATTGCTTCCGATTTGTACATTCTCCACACTTAAAAAGAAGAACACTCATACGTGTCAAACGTATCTATAATTTTTCATTGATCCATGCTAGTTATGTGCCATTGTTACATGTTTTTCCATGAACACCACCCTAAAATGTCGAGGCGACGATTATTTTCCATGAACACCACCCGAAGCCGCCGCCATCGCGAAACCTAATTCGGGGAGATTTAGAAGACAAATGCCGGCACCCTGCCGGAGGGGAGTCGATCCTGTAGGGCTCTACATCGCCATGCCTTCCGCCGAGATGATGTGTGAGTAGTTCCACCTTGGATTACGGGTCCATGGAAGTAGCTAGATGGTTGTCTCTCTCCCTTGTCCCTTAGGGTGTGTTTGGTTGGGTGGCTAGCCACCAAGTGGTTGTGGGTAGCCATTTTTTAAGTGGTTAGCCCATGTTTGGTTTGTGGTGTCGGGTGTGTGGGGGTAGCCAAATTTTAGGCATATTCCTTTAAAAAAGTGGTTGAGCTCAACCACTATAAAAGTGGTGGTTGAGGCCAACCACCCATGGGCGAGTCCCTGCCATCACCTGCGAAATATTTTATGACATATTCATCGTACTCAAAAATAGAAAATTTACCCTTTTTAGTATTTGAAAAAGCTTTTCATTATTAAATATATTAAGCCATTTTACCCGTTTATATATGTGAAAAAACTTTCCCTTATTATATAAATATTAAGAAAAGTTGACAGATTTCCCTTTTAAATATTAACCAAACATTTACCTTTTAAATATTAGAATAAATTTTCCTTTTTATATATTAAAAATATTGGAATAAAATTTTTCCTTTAAATATAATAACAAATTTACCCTTCTAAAATAGCTTCTAAAATAGTTGAAAACACATTTTTTATATATTAACAATATTTGAAGAAACTTTTATATTTTAATTATTTGAACAAAATATTCACTTTTAAATAGTTAAACAAACTTTTCTTGATTTATACATTAATAATATTGGAATAAACATTTCCCTTTAAATATAATAAGTAATTTTACGCTTTTAAATATTTGAAAACATTTTACTATTATATATTAAGAATATTTGAAGAAACGTTCCCTTGTAATTATTTGAACAAAATATTCACTTTTAAATATTTGAACTAACTCTTTCCTTTTAAATATTTGAGCAAAGTTATTTTAGATGCTGATATTTTACCTCAACACATTAAGAAATTTCCCTCTCTAAATTACTGTGTAGTATAGATATTTAAACAAACTTTTCTCTTTTATAAATATATTACGGGGTTTCCTCAGCATCTTAAAAATAATTGACCATATCACTCTAAGCATTTCTAATCCCTCAAAATAAACACAAATATGGCCACCCCTAACCACTTATCACTTCAACCAAACAGAAAACATGGCTAGCCAACACACACACAACCAAACATGAAAAATGGTTACCACCAACCACGTGGTTAGGGGTGCCCCCAACCACTTTTTCATAGCCAATGAACCAAACACACCCTTAATGTTTATGATCTTGTGAGCTGCCCTACATGATCAAGATCGACTATTGTAATGCTATATGATGTGTTTGTTGGGATCTGATGGATTATAAAGTTATGATCAGATTGTGCATGGTTCTTATATGTTAATTTATGTTCTTTCATGCTCTCCATTATGTGTAGTTGCTTTGGTCAAGTGATTGCTTATGTCTCCAACAGAGAGTATTTATGCTAGATAGTTGGTTCATGCCCCCTCTTGTGTCTGGGTACGAGTGACAGAAATGTCTAAGGACGAGGGTGTGTTTTTGTGACTAAGGGTAAAACAGCGGTGTTTATGTCTACATGATTATAAATATTGCTTACATCATACACTTTACTTAATGCAAATATCGGTTGCTTGCAACTTAATACCGATGGGCGACAGGCTGGATAACGATCCCTAGGTGGACTTTTTAGACAAAGATGCAGTTGTATGAAGGTCTTTGTTACTTGTTGTGATGCCTACATGAATATTACCATGAACACTTTGATATAGCTAAATTAAATTTGTGTCATAATCTTGTCAATTGCCTAACTGTATTTTTTTTACCCGTCATATGAGTATTTTATTTATTTGGAGAGACACCACTAGTGAACCCATGGCTCCCGGTCCATCTTTTTATATTGATTATAACCTCGTTTACTCGCTTTCATATTCACTTGCTTGCTGGTATGTTTTCATAAATTCATTCACTACACTATACGTTTATCCGCTTTGTTTTCAGCAGATCGGGAAGATTGACAACCTTCTTGCCGTTAGGGGCAAAGTAATTGTTTGAGTGTGTGCAGGTCCGCGTTCGTCAACGGCTAAGTGCCACAGACCGTTGACGTGCACCTCGCTGTTGATTTCAAAGTCCTACTGGTTCGACTAAACCTTGGTTCTTCACTGAGGGAAAACTGCTACTTGCTACATCCACGCCTTCGCTTGGGGCACCACCCAATCTACCAAGTACACCATCAAGCAGTTTTCTGGTGCTGTTGCCGGGGACTTTGGAGCTGCAGCACGGGGAGTCTCGCACTCTCAATCACTTTAGTTTGTTTTTTTGTCTTGCTTAGTTTATTTCTTGTTTTGCTTATTTACTTGTTTAAAAATTTCAAACCCCCAAAAATTAGTGTAGTCTTCATTCCTGTTTTGTTACTATGCTTAGTTCTTTACTTGTTCTTAATGGCTATCTTCTTTGAAAATAGATCTTGTTGTGGTTTCACAGAAGATCAACAAAAATATTATAAGGAACATCATTTGTCTCAAAAAGGGAAACAACTTTGGGATTTTCGAAAGAAAGTGAACTTGTATGCTGAAAATATAAGTTTCCGCTATGATATAAAATGTTTTTGTGGGAGGCGCACTCCACACCTCTCTTTCCAATGTCAGGACAATGAAAATGAAATCTTAGTTTCTTATGCTAAGGAAAACTTTGATTTCTTTGATGTTGAACAGATTGAAGAATTTGTTACTTTTAAGGGTGCCTATGAAATTGCTTCTTTGCTTGAGAAAATTTATAATGCTCGTTATCGAACTAAGAATGTTGCAATACTAAAATATTGCTTTCAGAATTACAATGATAAATTATTATGTTATTAAATATATTAATAAAGTATCCCCTCCAAAAGGAGACACCGATGCTTTGCAAGAATCTATGGAAGAAGAAATTGCTGAAACTGGAAGCCCATTGGATGAAAAAGAGGAGGAGAGTGACGAACAAAAGGAGGAAGAATGGAGCTACCCATGCCTACCTTCTAATGAGAGTAACTCTTTAACTCATACATTATTTGATGATTGTTATGATCCTATGGATTCTTTTGAAATATCCCTTTTTGATGAAACTACGAAAAATGATTTTGTTGTGTATGATAATCCATGCTATATTGATAAATCTTATGATAATCCATTATTTATTCCTACCATTGAGATGCATGTTAATGAAGAGTTGTGCTTAGAAGTTTATATGATAATTCTCTTGATGATGGTCCTATGTTACTTGATGATATAAATTATAATGCTACTGAAAGCGGGTTTGGTTCCACTATTTTGGAGATGGACAGAAATTATGTGCGTGTAGATCATGAAAAGCATGCTTTATGTGATAGTTATATTGTTGAGTTTGTTCATGATGCTACTGAAAATTATTTTTAGAGAGGAAAATATGGTTGGAGGAGCTTTCATGTTACTAAAACACCTCTCTTTATGTTGAAAGTTTTAAAGTTTCTCTTGTTTTACTATCCTATGCTAGAAGCTTTATACTTCATTGATTTATTTGATTACAAGATTCCTATGCATAGGAAGTGGGTTAGACCTAAATGTGTTTGATATTTGCTTCTTGATGCTCTCTTTGTGTTTCAACTTTTATTCTTATTTGACCATCATAGAAATTATTGCGCCTAGCTAAAATGCGCTAAAGAAAAGCGCTTGTTGGGAGGCAACCCAATTTTTATTTTTGCTTTATGGAGTCATGAAGTTGTTGCTTATGTAGAAAATTCATTGTATCTTTTTATTTTGGTTTTTGCGCCAAAAATTAGCCTGTAATGCATTGAAAGTGCAAGGTGTTGATGTGCTGTCCAGAAACAGGTTCTAAGCTCCTGTTACAGAAAATCTCGAAAGATCCCGGAACACGATCTTTTTTCTAGAATTTTTTGAAAGCAAGCCTGATACTATTATATATCTTTCATTAGTTTTAAGTTTTCTTATTTGAGCTACTTAAGTGCCTCTGAAAATTCGATCTTTATAGACTGTCTAGTTTTGACCGATTCTGCCTTTATTTGTATTTGCATCATTCGCGGTACTTTTTGCAAGGAGTGCCACTTTGAGGCTTAGTAAACAGTAGCTAATGCTAAATAAAGTTTGTGCAATTTGTCTTGATGAAACCCAAGTGGATTTTATTCTATAAGTACTAACTCCTAATCAGTTTATGAAAAGTTTGTGCATAGGGAGTTTTTAGGTTCCACGAGAGATGATGATGAAAGAAATTAAAGGATGGACAAAAGCACAAGCTTGGGGATGCCCCTATGGCACCCCCCGGACATTCAAGAAGACTCAAGCGTCAAAGCTTGGGGATGCCCAAGGCATCCCCTCTTCTTCATCGTCAACCATCAGGTCGGCTCCGTTGAAACTACGTTTTATCATTTTTTATCACTTTACATATTATGTGCTATTATTGGAGCGTCATTTTATTTTAATTTCAGTTTTTTTGGTTTGTTTCTTGGTCATGTACTTTGTTGGATCCTAGCTATCTTGTGTGGGAGAGACACGCTCCGCTTTTTCATTAGAATACTCTTGTGCTTCGCTTATATTTTGTTGAGTATTTTTAGCTATTGTTTTTCTTATCAGCTCTTGTGCTTCGCTTATATCTTTTAAGAGCTGTTATTTGTTGTTATTAGACTCTCTTGTTCTTCATTATATTTGTTTAGAGAGATGCTTATGGTTGCTTGTTTGATTTGTTGGTATGATAAAATGCCGTGCATGTGGTAGTGGTATGATGAAAAACTTGCATAGTCTTGTAGATCTTCATGTTTGAATAACTTGATACTTGCCAATTGTTTTGAGATATTAAGTGAATTAATGTTTAAACTTGCTGGTTACTTAAGTTAATGCTCATTAGTGAAGAACTACAGTTAAAGTTTGAATTTATATAGTTGTTCATACTTGTAAGTTTAATAGTCAAGTATTTTGATCAAATGAAAGTTTGGTTAACAAGGAAGACAGTATGGGGTTTGTGCTTATGCTTAATGTATGTTCTATAGTCATTCTTGTTCCCGTTACTGGTGCTTTTTTGCTTTTATATCCTTTGCTAGCCCAAAACTCTATAATGAGCGGGAATACTGCTCGTGCATCCAAATCCCTTGAGCCAAATATCTTTCCAGCAGTGTCCACCATACCTACCCATACATGGTCTTTCTTACCATTCCAAATAAATTTATCATGTGCTATCTTTAAACCTTCGAAATACTCCTTTTTGTGCCTCTGTTTTTAGCTCGTGAGGAAGTAGTAAGGAAGTTTGTTATATCCTATGTCAAGCAGAGTCATTTCCCCCCTTTCACCTAATGAGTATGGAATACGTGCTCATTTAAATTTGCAAGAGAGCTGGCAAGAGACCCCGTGTCTCATATCAAAATATAAATATAACCCACTTCATCTCATTCACACACATGCTCGAGAGATAGACAACAAATGGCTAGTGGAACAAATACAGAACGAGGAGTGACATCATTCCTCTAATTATTCAGTCGCTCTCAAAAGTCTAAAATCTTTGCTTGACATGGGGGACTAATGGATTTCTTTGCTATAGATTCGTTGACGAAAGCATGCATCTCTCAAAATTGTTTTACTTCTGTTTTTAAAACTTAAAAAGCTCTAGCACATGATTAATCCCTGCTTCCCTCTGCGAAGGGCCTTTCTTTTACTATTCATGTTGAGTTAGTTTTCCTTTTCTCTCTCCATCTACTCAAAGCAAGCTTGCAAAACTAACTCTGGGTGCAGTTGATTATGTTGCATCTTTATGCCTAATCACAATTCTTTATGTTGACTTTATCTATGAGATAAACATGTTGAAAGTTGAAGCAATGTTGAAACTTGTATCTTCCTTTGTGTTGACTTCAAACACTTTTGACAAAAAAATATTACCTTGAGAACTTTGATGTTATGTCAATATTTATGCGTTCATGTCTCCAAAGTACTATTCATGAAAGGTTTTTGCTTAGATAATGCAACTTGTTTACTCATTGTTTGCTTATTATCAACTATAAACAATTGTTTTGGATCACTTCATTCATATCACGTGCTTTACATTACTACTTTGAGCAAGATTATGTGGTAGCATGTCTCATAAAAAATTATCTTTTTTATCACTTACCTACTCGAGGACGAGTAGGATTTAAGCTTGCAGATGCTAATACGTGCAAACGTATCTATAACTTTTGATTGATCCATGCTAGTTATGTGCCATTGTTACATGTTTTTACTATCTTATTATATCATTTTTGGCATTTTATTGGACTAATCTATTAACAAGATGCCCAGTGTCAGTTCCTTGTTTTTGCTGTTTTCTATTTCAAAAAATCTACTTATTGAAATTTCGTCGGAATTTGGACGAAAATTTACGGGAATTAATTTTACGCCAAGACGAAGAGAGGGCAGCGGTGTTTATGTCCACATGATTATAAATATTGCTTACATCACACACTTTACTTAATGCAAATATCTGTTGCTTACAACTTAATGCCGATGGTTGACATGCTGGATAGCGATCCCTAGGTGGTATTTTTAGACAAACATGCAGTTGGATGAAGGTCTTTGTTCCTTGTTGTGATGCCTACATGAATATTACCATGAACACTTTAATATAGCTAGATTAACTTTGTGTCATAATCTTGTCAATTGCCTAATTGCAATTTCTTTACCTGTCGTATGAGTATTTTATTTATTGGAGAGACACCAGTAGTGAACCCATGGCCCCCGGTCCATCTTTTTTACATTGATTACAACCTCGTTTACTCGCTTTTCATTGTCACTTTCTTGCTGGTCCGTTTGCATATATTCATTCACTACACTATATGTTTAACCGCTTTGTTTTCAGCAGATCAGGAAGATTGATAACCTTCCTGCCTTTGAGGGCAAAGTAATTATTTGAGTTTGTGCAGGTCTGTGTTCGTCGACAGTTAAGCGCCAGAGATCGTTGACGTGCACGTCGCTATTGGTTTCAAAGTACTACTGGTTCGATTAAACCTTGGTTCTTCACTGAGTGAAAACTTCTACTTGCTACATCCACGCCTTTGCTTGGGGCACCACCCAACTCCATCAATTACACCATCAAACACCTCTGTTATTCACTCCAGCATTGCAAAAGGGTGAATGATTCGGCATGTGTGTTGTTTATGTTGCCCTGTTGAGATCAACTAGCATATACCGGAAAAGTGTTTTGTGTATACTACAAACAGCTTTTACAGTATGGTTCGGGTTCTACCCCGACAGATCTTGTGTAACTTGTACGCTAAAAACGAATCTACCAAGTTTCACAAAAGTTAGCATTTCGATGGTAGTTTTGTCACTTTCACTGAATAATATTAGACAAAGCTAGGATTTAATACCCAATCAATATTAGACAATAGTTTCAAATTAAAAAAATTCAACTTGGGGTGGAGGTGGATTGGGGACGGCAGAGCTTTGACAGAGCAGGGTGGCAAGGTAATGATGCTAGCCAAGTGTGGTGTGGTGGCTAGCACTGTCGGGGCGGTGCTCTCCTCCCTCGTCTTTCTACGTACTAGATGACCTGTTGCGCCACTGGCGCAAATGCCGGACACGAGACTATATTTTAGCCGTATGTTTCTATCCGCATTTGAGTTTTCTTCAACTCTCATGCCGCTACCATCGATGCCTTTTTGGACTACGGAGGCAGATCATTAGGGTTTTGGCGGCTCCACTCGTTGGGAAGTATCCCACCGACATATTTTTTACGTCACACTCAGCTTTGCCCTTCGTGTTTGTGTGCGTTGTTGTAGGGGTCTGTCCCTATCGCCAGCCCAATTCAATCTGAATGCACCACTAACACAAGTGGAAGAATCAATTTGGAATTTGAACAATAAGTTTTATATAATTTTAGTGCCGACGTATTCGCTATGTGAACGACACTTGATAACAGTAAGGAAAAAAATCACAATACAAAAATACAGAAAATTGTAAATGAAAATGTGCCAAAACAGTTCAATGGAATTACTAAACCGGGGTGTCAGTTTTATCTTCTCCCAAATGGCAGAATATCTATATAACACAAGTCTATAGAAAAGGAACAACCAAAAGAGAAAGGGGCAAACAAATTTGCCATGTCGTCACGAGCCCTCAACAATAATCCCAGCAATTAGATATAGTAGATAGACATGGTAGCTTGTTGCCTAATCCTTAAAATATATAACTTAGTAGCTCCCTGAAACAACACAGATATACCTCAAAACATGAATCTTAGAAGTCATGTAGAACAAGAGGAATATGCAGTGCTACAAAAAATCTTACATAGAGTGCCAATACATACCTATAAGATGGGTGTTGCTATGAACCGAACAATTACTAGAAGATCATATATCTTGTTCTATCCATGCACATACAGTATAAATATGAATGGAAACACTTGCATGTCAGAGTGTCACCACGATAACATTGGCATACGAAAAACCAGGCAAGACGTCTTAGTAAGTGATACGTGTCAAACGTATCTACAATTTTTGATCATGCCATGCTTGATTCCCATAATTATTACATATTTATGCTACATTATTATATCAATTTGAGGCATTTTATTGGACTAACCTATTGACAAGATGCTCAGTGCCAGTCCCTGTTTTTGTGCTGTTTTTGTTGTAGAAAGTTACTTCTGGAAATATTCTCGGAACTGGACGAAAATTTACGGTGATTTTTTATTGGACAAATGAAGACCGGAGCCAAAAGGGTGACCCAGGGGGCAGCCCACAGGCCAGGGGCGACCTGTGGCTGCGGCCTAGGGTCCACCCGCGGGTGGGACCCGCCCCTGCCCTGTGGGGCACCTCTCGGCCGCCTCCGACGCTTATAAAATCATCCTCGACGAAAAAACCCTAACACTTGAAGGATTTTCCCAAATACGATACAGAGCTCCGCCGCCATCGCCGACAAGTTTCGGGAGGGTCAGATTGCCTATTCCGGCATCCTGCCGGGACGGGGATTGGCCCCCGGAGCCATCTTCGCTGCCACCGCTGCCTCCGGGATGAGTTGTGAGTAGTTCCCACGTGGACTACGAGTTTGTAGCAGTAGCTAGATGGTACTCTCTCCCCCTTGTTGTTCAAAACCATGTTCTCATGAGCTGCCCTACATGATCGAGATCAATTGGATGTAATATGTGTTGTATTTGTTGGGATCCGATGGATTGGCATGTTATGATTAGATTATTTATGTTTATGAATTGTTGTTGCTGCAATGTTATTATGCTTAATGCTTGTCACTAGTGCACAAGTGGAATGATCTTAGATTTGGGCGCGTTATGTTTGCATGAATATAATTGATACTTAGATCGTATCTACAAGTTGTATGCACCTGTTATTAGTCCAGAACCGGAGACCTCGAGTGACAGAAATGGGGACATCGATGGGAATGGTTAGTAACTTGAGGATGACATGTGTTCATTGTGTGTTAATGCTTTGCTCCGGTGCTCTATTAAAAGGAACACCTTAATTGCCATTTGTTCCTTAATTGGCCCGGCTGAAACCGGATGGCAGGACAAAAGATGTTGTGTGAATTCTCATTGCGAGTAGTGACAACTATATATGGAATACATGCCTACGTATGAGTGATAAACTGAATGCTTTGTCATAATTAATTAATTAGTGCAATTCTGTCAATTGCCCAACTGTAATTTGTTCACCCAATGCATGATTATTTGCTTAGGAGAGCCGCCACTAGTGAAATTATGAACCCCGGTCCATATTTCTCCATCATTTCTTTCGTGTTGCTGTTACTATTGTTCTCAAATCGCTGTTGCTTTCACCTCTCTCGTGTTACTTGTGCTTCTCCAGGTGTGGCTGAATTGACAACTCAGCTGCAAGGACCTCTAAGTATTCTTTGACTCCCCTTGAGTCGAATCAATAAATTTGGTTATACTACCCGCGAAGACTGTTGCGATCCCCTACACTTGTGGGTTATCAAGACTATTTTCTGGCACCGTTGCCGAGGTGCCATAGCTCTACTTATTGTTCACTTGGGAAGTACTCAC
Organism: Puccinellia tenuiflora; assembly: GCA_012064385.1. NCBI lineage: Eukaryota > Viridiplantae > Streptophyta > Magnoliopsida > Poales > Poaceae > Puccinellia > Puccinellia tenuiflora. The sequence goes on along the minus strand of QRDG01000159.1, from coordinate 419,708 downwards.
TTTCTCTCTACTCTCTTTATTGTTCTTGCTATCATTGGTTAACTTCTTTGAAACTAGATCTTATTGGCAAGGAGGGTTCACGGAGGATCAACGAGAATATTGTAAGGAATACCGCTTGTCACAAAAAGGGGTACACTTATGGAAAATAATTAATACTCTGAACAATTATGCTAAAGACTTGTGTTAAAATGATATATCTTATTGTTGTGATGAGTCTAGTTGTAGCATGTATTTTAAACACCTTCCTTTTCAATGTGCCGTTAATGATAATGAAACCTTAGCATCTTATGCTAAGGAAAACTGTGATTTTTATGACGTGGAACTTATTGAAGAATTTATTGCGTGGAAGGGTGCTTATGAAATTTCTTCTTTGATTGAAAATGATGATGATGCTCCTTATAAATCTGAAAGTTTTGCTATACTTAAATATTGCATGGATAATTATAAGATGATAATTTTATATTACTGAATATCTTAAGGGTTTATCTCCCCCAGAAGAAGAGGCTATTGCCATGCAGGAGCCTATGGAAGAAGAAATTGTTGAAACTGGAAGCTCATTGGATAACGAGGAGGAGAGTGACGAACAAGAGGAGGAAGGATGGAGTAGCTACCCATCTCTGCATTCTAATGATAGTAACTCTCTAACTCATACATTATTCGATTGTCCTCTTTGCTCACCAAAGGAGAATGGATGCTATGATCCTATTGATTCGCTTGAAATATTCCCTTTTGATAAAATTGATCTTGTTATATATGATAATCCGTGTTATATTGATAAATCTTATGATAATACTTTATTTACTCCAACCATTGAGATGCATGATAATGAAGATTTGTGCTTAGAAAGTCTATATAATAAAGCTCTTGATGATGGTCCTATGTTACTTGATAATAAAATTTATTATAATGCTATTGAAAGTGGGTTTGATCCCACTATTTTGAGATGGACCTAAATTATGTGCTTGTAGATCATGAAAAGCCTGTTTTATGTGACAATTATATTGTTGAGTTTGTTCATGATGCTACTGAAAATTATTATGAGAGAGGAAAATATGGTTGGAGGAGCTTTCAGTTTACTAAAACACCTCTCTCTATATTGCTATTGTTTTACCTTCCTACGCTAGAAGCTTTATGCTTCATTGATTTATTTTCTTATAAGATGACTATGCATAGGAAGAGGGTTAGATGTGGCACCCCGATCCGAGGGATCGAGTTACCCCATATATCAGTCCCAGAAGCACTGAATATATGACAACTTGATAATAAACATAACCACTTTATTAAGGGGTCGAGAACCGACGATGGATTACAAGGGTCTCATTACAAGGCTGCGCCCTAGCGCACACAACAGTTTGTACATTATTTATCAAACATGACTTCATCAGAGGGCGTCAGCGGAATGGCGGAAGCGTGCGACGAAGAGGGCCTAACTCCACAGGGCTCTGCCTGGATACCGGGTCTAGTTCTCATACACGAGGTACTCGGCGACGGGGGTAGGAGGATCTGGCCACATGAAAAGCCAGGTGAGTACATGGAATGTACTCGCAAGACATCAATCCACAATCAATCGTACCCAACGTTCCTATATGGCATGGCATGTGCAAGTGCGAGTCCAAACTTAATGGTTGGACTTAACTTACCTACTTACCTGTGACGAAAATCGTGGCTTATGAGAAGGGGTCTCACTACCACACAACAATATTCCCAACACATAGGTTCTCAAGCTTGACCAACTATGGTCACTTTCAGCTTATTCAACTTTGGCCAACTCTGACCACTGGGTGAATTTATTTCTCCGTGCTCGACTAGACTGACTCTAGTGTGACTGGACCCAACACCGTTCCTTAGGTAGGAACAATACTAGATTCTAGATTTGACACTCTCGAGAGGTTGCAACTTTTATCCACACGTTGGGGTCTAAGCTTGTACCGCCGGTACCTGCCGCACAAACCTATTCCCCCGTAGCCGTCCGCTCTACCAAGACACTCCTTATATAGCTACCGACTTACCACTCGGGCTAAGTCTTATGACGAAGTGAATCCGGCACGTCCCCAACTCATGAGCAACGCCTAGCTCCGGAACCTTCACAAGACTAGCCCCGACCACAACTATGCAGTAACTGACTAGACATGCCAAGTGGGTAGCATCAAAAGAGGCTCGATAGGCTACTAAGCTACGGTCTGCCCATTTCAACGACGCATGGTTGTGCGGGTGTGTTTGGCGAGTGGCACTATTTGACTCAATCTAGTCGACGGAGGTGGTTATCTTTTCAGTCAACTTTATTCTCAACCATAAGACAGCAACAAACGTTAGTCCACAAGATATACATAAGCACAAAACAATCACATAGTAGTTCATCAAGGTAAAGTAAGATCAACCGGGCGATGGTGGAGTTTTCTCCGACCAGTGACAGCCACAGGTTGGGTAAAATGAAATAACAATATCAACCGGGCGAGGATGGAGATGTCTCCGGCCAGTAACAGCCACAGTCGAGTAAGAAATTAAACAACAAAATCAACCGGGCGAGGACGGAGATGTCTCCGGCCTGTAGCAGCCACGGGTCGAGTAAAGGAAATAAAATAACACAATCGGTTAGCGTCAACCGGGCGATGGCGGAGGTACCTCAGGCCAGTAACAACCACGGGTCGACTACATAAGTTAGTGGAGGCGTCCACGCGATCCCGTTCCTCCATTCCATTGACCGCGGCGGTTTCCCCAATCCATCGTCGCCGGAATGGGGAGTGGTGCATGGTACCGTCCAACACACGCCACAACTCTACAGAAAAGTAGACGAGATTCAATCCACGTGGGCAGGGCCCCACATGTATTTAGTCGCCGGCCGGAACTCAACTCACGGAACATGAGTTTATCGTATTGCAGAAATAAAAGTAGCATTGATAGATCACATAAAATAATAGGCATGAAATAATAACATGTGATATGGCATGTGAGATGCAACTATCGCTCAAACCATTAGCAAACAAGTCAAATGAGGCATCGACAACTTTGGAAACAGATGGTTGGGGGCTGATGGCTTGCCTTCTGTTGGGGGATCAACTTCTCCTTCGATAAAATGGTCAGAATCTATTAGAGAGTTCAAAAATAGGTATTATAAACCTTCCAATAGCTACACAACAATTTCCAAAGAAAATTAACTTCAAATCCTTCAAAACTAGTGCCAATGGATAGATAATTTCAAAACAAAGCTACTGCAAAAAGATTCATATTTTTCTGATTATTTTTGAGAAAGATATGGCCTTTCAAAGTCAGCCCTAAAATCTGCCTTTTAAAAAAAACAGAGAAAATTGAAAAAGAAAACGGTTCGGTATTGTTTAAAAACCTGACTGGTGGGGCCCAATGGTCAGCGGCCCATTAGCCGAACCGGTACGCGCGAAGGAAAAAGAAAAAAGAAAACGGGGACGGGGTGGAGGCGTGCCGGCTCCGGCGAACTCACCGGCGGCGTCTCCTGGCAGCTACGGCGACGGAGGGGAGAGGGAGAGGGAGTAGGGAGGCTCGGGGAGGTGAAGCGCAGCTCGTCGGTGTGGTTGCGGGTGCCGGGGAGGTCCGGGGCGGTGGCGGCGGTGTCGGCCGCGGAGGCCGAGGAATGGCGAGGATGGACACGGCGACTCAGGGCATCCCGTGCTCCATTGAGGACGGCCAAGGCTCCCTGGTGGTCTGGATTGGAGGAGGTGGTGGGGAATTGGTGGCTAGGAGGCTCGGGAGTGGGAAATCGCTCGGAGGCCGAACGGCGGGGAAGTGTTCGCCGCCGGCGATTCAAGGCTCCCCGGGAGCTGTTACTGGAGGAGGAGGGAACTGAGGGTGAGAGGGTGGTGGTGCCGTGTTTGGAGGCAGCCGGGGGGGCTCCATTTATAGGGCTCGAGGTGGTGGTCGGCATGGGAGGGCACGGTGAGGTTGTGGGTGAGGTGTCCCGGGTGGCAGCGACGAGACGACGGCCGCCACGTCGTCGGTGTAGCTGTAGGCGGTGCTGGACGACGCGAAATCCACGAATGCGGATAGGGATGGGGGGCGGCAAAGCACTGGTGCGGGGAAGCGAGGTGTCCGGCCGCGGAGGCGAGACGGCGGCCATTCCGTCGATGGTGTAGCTGCGGCGTGTCGTGGAGCGAGGAGAGCATTAGCTGGACGACGAGATTCGCGGGAAGTGGATAGGCACGGCGGCCTGTGGAGCACTAGTGAGGGGAGAGGGTCCCGCGGCGGCCCTGTTGGGGCGGCGCGTCGGCTTGCGGCCGACGGCGCACAGGGGAGAGTGACCTGGCGGTGCGTGGCTGCTGGAGGGTGGAGGGAGAGGGGGAGAAGCAGGGGGTGCGAGGGGAGCGTTGGGGGGAGGCCAACGGCGACGACCAGAAACTGGCGGCGCCGCCGGGCACGGACATGCCAGTAGTGGCCACTGTCCAGACCATGCCGACATCGGCATGGGCTTGTTTCTCTCATACCAAAGACCAAACCGAAAAACTATCCGTGTCACCTTGCGCCAAATTCAAAATCCTACAGCTTTCTAGTTTTGAGTTTCTACTAGTTTGCAACTTGAGTGAAGAGATAATTCCATCGAACACTTCTGGTCAAAAAGAAAAAACAGGTTTTGGGCATCTAAAACAAAAGGTATTTGGCCAGGAAAAATACCTGAGGTAGAGATTGGTTAGGAGCATCTACCTTAGTATTTTTAGATTTTTTGGAAAAAGTTTAGTAGGGTTTCCAAAAATATTAACATTTTGGGCAGAAAGTAAAACAGGGAAAAACTCAAATATTTTCTTAACAAGGTATCAAATATTTTACATATTTGGGTTACACACTGGTTAGGGATCCTCCCTGAATTTTTGTAGAATTTTTGAAGATGGTTTTGACCTACTTCCTTTGAAAAGCTAGGGTTTTGGGGTTTTTGGCAGAAAATAAATCAGGGAAAATGTCAACCCTTTTCTTAACAAGTTACCCAATATTTTTTGCATAAATGGGTTCTACCCTAGCTGGGGATCACTCTGGAATTTTTGGGGAATTTTTTAACTCACCCTTGGTACACTTCCTTTGGAAGGCTAGGGTTTAGGCCCTTTTTGCCATTAAAGAAAAGGTAAATATTTTGGGAATCTTGGGGGTTTTGGAAATGTAGGAGAAAATCGAGGTGCCAAGATCAGAAGATCCAAATTTTAGTTTTGTCAAAGAAAATTTTATAGGGCCAAAATTCGGGATGTGACATTAGACTTAAATGTATTTGATATTTTCTTCTTGATGCTCTCTTGTGCGTTTCAACTCTTATTCGTATGTGGGCATAATTGAAATTACTGGGCCTAGGTAAAAGTCTTTAAAGAAAAGCGCTATTGGGAGACAACCCATTTTATTTTACTTTCAGTTTGTTTTTGCTTTTCTGAAGTCATGGAGTTGTTGCCTCTGTAGAAACTTCATTGTATATTTTTTCTTTTGTTTTTTGTGTCAAGTTTAGCATCTAATGCATTGAAAGTGCGAGGTATTGTTTTGCTGTCCAGAAATAGATTTTATGTACGCCTGTTGCAGAAAATCTCGAACGATCCCTGAATTTTACCTTTTTCTGATATTTTTAGACAGAAAGCCTGATACTTTTATATATCTTTCATTAGTATTGAGTTTTCTGATTACAGAAGTGCCTCTTTAAATTCGATCTTTACAGACTGTTCTGTTTTGACAGATTTCTGTCTTTATTTGCGTTGTCTCTTATACGAGCTTTCTTTGTGGTTTATTTGCGTGGAAAGGCATCACAAAGGCTTTGTACACAGTAGCTAATGTTAAATTGAGTATTTGCAATTTTTCTTAATGGATCTCAAGTGATTTTATTTAATGAGTATTAACCGCTCTAATCAGTCTATGAGAAGTTTTGTGTGAAGTGAGTTTTTAAGTTTTGAACGACACGGTCATGTGAGAATGGAGAAAAGCTCAAACTTGGGGATGCCCCCATGTAATCCCCCTGGAATATTTAAGAAGATTCAAGCATCTAAGCTTGGGGATGTCCAAGGCATCCGCACTCTTCACCAACAACCATGAGGCCGTTTCGTTGAAACTACGTTTTTATCACTTTACATATTATGTGCTATTCTTGGAGCGTCATTTTATTTTGCTTTTAGTTTTGTTTTTTTGTTTGCTGGTCATATTCATGTTGGATCCTATCTATCTTGTTTGGAAGAGAGACACGCTCCGCTTTTTCATAGAATACTCTTGTGCTTCACTTATACTTGGTTGAGTATTCTTAGCTACAGTTTGTTTGCTAGTAAGCTCTCGCTTTTAGCTTTTATCTTGTTTATAGCTGCTAGTTTGTTGTAGTTAAACTCTGTTTTGATTCACTTATAATTGTTAGAGAGTTGAATTGGTTGCTTGGTTAATATGTTAGAATGGTAGAATGCCGAATATGAGTAATGGTATGATGAAAAACCTGCATAGTCTTGTAGATCACTAGTTGGATAATTTGATACTTATCAATTATTTTGAGATATTAAGATGAATGCTTAAACTTGATGGTTATTTGATTGAAAATTGATTAGTAAAGAAATACATTTAAAAGCTTGAAACTATGTGGCGTTTCGTAGTTGTTAATTCATAAAGCTAATCTTTCCATCAAAAGAACTGTTTGGTCAATGATACGTCTCAAACGTATCTATAATTTTTGAGTGATCCTTGCTAGTTTTGTGATATTGTCGCATGCTTTTACTATCAATGATATCATTTTTATGCATTTTGTCGGACTAACCTATTGACAAGATGCACAGTGCCAGTTTCCTGTTTTTGCTGTTTTTGTATTTTAGAAAAGTCACAACAGGAAATATCGTCGGAATGCCCTCAAAATTTACGAAGATTTTAAGCGACAGAAGACACCAGTGGACCGAAGGGCGACCTGGGGGGCCACCCAAGGGCCACAGGTGGGTGCCTGCCGCGAAACCCTTGGACCCGTGGGTGGGGCCCACTCCTGCCCCCTAGGCACCTCATCGGCCCCCTCCGACGCCTATGATATCTCTTTTGACCTAAAACCGAGAGGGCGGCCATTATTTTCCAGAAACTCGACCCCGACGCGCCATCGCCGAAAACCCTAGTTCGGGGTCCAATCTGAAGCTGATCCCGGCACTCTGCCGGAGGGGAGATCGATCCCGGAGGGCTCTTCGTCGCCATGCCTTCCTCCGGGATGAGTTGTGAGTAGTCTCACCTTGGACTACGAGTCCATGGCAGTAGCTAGTTGGTAGTCTCTCTCTCTTGTGCTTCATGTCTTATGATCTTGTGAGCTGCCTAACATGATCAAGATCGATTATTGTAATGCTATGTGATGTGTTTGCTAGGATCCGATGGATTATGAAGTTATGTTCAGATTGTGCATGATTCTTATATGTTGATTTATGTTCTTGCATGCTCTCCGATGTGCGTAGTTACTTTGGCCAAGTGATTGTGTGTATCTCCAAGAGAGAGTATTTATGCTAGATAGTGGGTTCATGCTCCCTTTTGTTCCTGGGCACGAGTGACAGAAACGTCTAAGGGCGAGGGTGTGCTGTTGCTACTAAGGGTAAAACATCGGTGTTAATGTCTATTTTGATATTAGTATTGCTTACTTCATGCACTTTACTTAATGCAAATGTCTGTTGCTTGCAACTTAATACCGTTGGGTGACAGGCTGGATAGCGATCCCACAGTGGACTTTTTAGACAAAGACGCAGTTGGACTCAATGGTCTTTGTTCCTTGTCGTGATGCCTCCATAAATATTATCATGTTCTTTTTGTCATAGCTAAATTGGGTTTGTGTCATGATCTTGTCAATTGCCTAGCTGTAATTCGTTCACCCATCACATGCATATTTTATTTACTTGAGAGACTCCACTAGTGAACCCATGGCCCCCAGTCCATCTTTTTACATTGTTTACAACCTCATTTACTTTATTTTCATCATCATTACTCCTTTGGTCACTTTTCATTATTTCATCTATTTCATCATACAATTAACCGCTTTGTTTTTTGCTAGACCGGAAAGATTGACAACCTTTCCGCCGTTGGGGGCAAAGTATTTTGGTTGAGTGTGTGCAGGTCCAAGCTCGTCAACGGAACGAGTGACACGTTGACGTTCAACTCGTTGTTGATTTTAAAGTTCTACTGGTTCGATAAACCTCGGTTCGTTAAACAAGGGAAAACTACTACTAGCTACATCTTCGCCTTTGCTTGGGGCACCACCCAACTTTGCCAGCAACTATCAAGCAGTTTTCTGGCGTCGTTGCCAGGGATCGCACTAAAGCTACATAAGAAGATTTGTCCCTGCCAACTCTGCCAGTGCTTATCAATATCCATCATCAAGAAGTTTTCTGGCGCCGTTGCCGGGGACTTTAGAGCTGCAGCAAGGGGAGTCTCATACCCTCAATCTCTTTACTTTGTTTTTTTCTTGCTTGCTTTATTTCTTGTTTAGTTTATTTTCCTGTTTCAAAATTTTAAAACCCAAAAAAATTAGTGTATTCTTTATTTTCATTTTATTAGTATGCTTAGTTATTTACTTGTTCTCAATGGTTAACTTCTTTGAAACTAGATCTTATTGGCAAGGCGGGTTCACGGAGGATCAACAAGAATATTATAAGGAATACCGCTTGTCACAAAAAGGGATACACTTATGGAAAATAATTAATACTCTGAATAATTATGCTAGAGACTTGTGCTTAAATTATGATATATCTTATTGCTGTGATGAGTCTAGCTGTAGCATGAATTTTAAACACCTTCTTTTCAATGTACTGGTAATGATAATGAAACCTTAGCATCTTATGCTAAGGGAAACTATGATTGTTATGATGTGGAACCTATTGAAGAATTTATTGCGTGGAAGGGTGCTTATGAAATTTCTTCTTTGATTGAAAATGATGATGATGCTCCTTATAAATCTGAAAGTTTTGCTATACTTAATTATTGCATGGATAATTACAAAGATCAAAATTGTTATATTACTGAATATCTTAAGGGTTTATCTCCTGCAGAAGAAGAGACTAATGCCGTGCAGGAGCCTATGGAAGAAGAAATTGTTAAAACTGGAAGCTCATTGGATGAAAACGAGGAGGAGAGTGACGAACAAGACGAGGAAGAATGGACAAGCTACCCATCTCTACCTTCTAATGAATGTTATGATCCCATTTATTCATTTGAAACATCCCTTTTTGATAAAAATGATCTTGTTATATATGATAATCCATGCTATATTGATAAATCTTATGATAATCCTTTATTTACTCCAACCATTGAGATGCATGATAATGAAGAGTTGTGTTTATAAAGTTCTTATGATAAAGCTCTTGATGATGGTCCTAGATTACTTGATGATAAAAATTATAATGCTATTGAAAGTGGGTTTAATCCCACTATTTTAAGATGGACCGAAATTATGTGCTTGTAGATCATGAAAAGCCTATTTTAAGTGATAGATATATTATTGATTTTGTTCATGATGCTACTAAAAATTATTATGAGAGAGGAAAATATGGTTGTCGGAGTTCTCATGTTACAGAAACACCTCCCTTTATGCTAAAAGTTTTGAAGTTGCACTTGTTTTACCTTCCTATGCTTAATGCTTTATGCTTCCTTGATTTATTTTCTTACAAGATGCCTATGCATAGGAAGAGAGTTAGAATTAAATGTATTTGATATTTGCATCATGATGCTCTCTTGTGCGTTTCAACTCTTATTCTTATGTGAGCATCATTGAAATTACTGTGCCTAGCTAAAAGGCGTTAAAGAAAAGCGTTTGTTGGGAGGCAACCCATCTTTTATTTTCAGTTTGCTTTTTGTTTTTCTTGAGTCATGAAGTTATTAACTCTTTAGAAACTTAATTGTATATTTTTATTTTGGTTTTTTGTGCCAAGTTTAGCCTCTAATGCATTGAAAGTGCGAGGTGTTGTTTTGCTGTCCAGAAATAGATTATGTGCGTCTGTTGCACGAAATTCCTAAAATCACCTGAATTTTATCTTTTTTTCTGATAATTTCTTATAGCAATCCTGATGCTTTTATCTATCTTTCGTTTTTTTAAGTTTTTTATTTGAGCTGCAGAAGTGCCTCGAAAAATTCAATCTTTATAGACTGTCCAGTTTTGACAGATTCTGCCTTTATTTTGTATTCGCCTCTTTTACCATCGTCCAATGTGAAACTCTTGAGGGGGAGTACCACATTGAGGATTAGTAAACAGTAGTTAATGCCCAATGAAGTTTGTTTGCAATTTGTCCTAAGTTGAACACATGTGCATTTTAATTTATGAGCACTAACCCTTTAATCAAATTATGAGAAGTTTTGTGTGTAGGGAGTTTTTAAGTTCCAAAGGAGAGGAATATGAAGAAATCGAGGATGGATCAGAGCTCAAGCTTGGGGATGCCCCCCATGGCACCCCCTCTAAATATCAAGAACCATGGGAACAGAAACGTCTAAGCGCGAGGGTGTGGTGTTGCTACTAAGGGTAAAACAGTGGTGTTAATGTATCTTTTGATATTAGTATTGCTTACTTCATGCACTTTACTTAATGCAAATGTCCGTTGCTTGCAACTTAATACCGTTGGGTGAAAGGCTGGATAGCGATCCCATGTTGGACTTTTTAGACAAAGACGCAATTGGACTCAACGGTCTTTGTTCCTTGTCGTGATGCCTCCATAAATATTATCATGTTCTTTTTGTCATAGCTAAATTGGGCTTGTGTCATGATCTTGTCAATTGCCTAGCTGTAATTCGTTCACCCATCACATGCATATTTTATTTACTTGAGAGACTCCACTAGTGAACCCATGGCCCACGGTCCATCTTTTTATATAGTTTACAACCTCATTTACTTGCTTTTCATCATCATTACTCCTTGATACGTGCATTTTATATCATCATTTTTATATCTTATATTATCATGTTGGAATGTTATTTGCATTGTTATATTGATGTTTTGCATGTTTTAGATGATTTATGGGACTTTCATACAAAGTCCCTATTTTTGGCATTTAACATCTCGGAGGCAGAATACCCCCTTTTCTTGTTTTTATTGTTTCAGGAGTTTCGCGGACTCAAATAATTAAAGGAAAAATACCACGCCAGTTTTTCATCAGGAGAAGGGTGGAGGAAAGAAGACCGAAGACAGGAGGGCCACGAGGGCCAAATGGGGTGGGCCCACGCGGCCCATGTACCTGGCCGCGTGGGACCCACCAAAAAGGCCCTCGAGCACCTCCTCGCGTGGGGCTTTTTACTAACACCTTTTTCTTCGCCGAAAAGGGAAGCCCTAATTTTCCCCGAATTATCTGAGGCCGTGGCGGCGGCGGAGCTCCTAATTCTCTCCGAAGGGGGTCAGATCCTGCTGCTCCGGAGCTCCGGAGAGGGGGGAAATCACCGCCATCATCATCACCTCTCCTCCTTGGCGTGGGAGGAGGCCTCTACATCACCGTCATCACCATCACCAGCACCATCTCCATCACCATCTCCGTGATCCACTCCTTTCCCCTCATAGTTTGAGAGTTGCTATACCCTAGATCATTGTCTTGTGCTCCTATTCATGTTTGTGATTGGGTACTTGTCATTATTTGGTGGTGAAGTAGGGCATAGGATGAATTGGCAATGATTTATATATAACATGTGTTGGTATTTTGTCAAAAGTTTATCTTTTATGTGATTCTATGATGGTGTTGTGTGAACGTCGACTGCACAACACTTCACCTTTAAAGGGCTCATAGGAGAACAACGTAGTGTAATGAATTGAGGAATACTTGGGAGGACAACTAAGCCCAAGACAGAGTCATGCAGTTATATGATGTGGGTAGTAGTGTCGGGGACCTTAGATTGTAATGCTATGGTGGGACTTTATGTCTTAATAATTCTTGTGCAAGTCATTAAATTGGCCACATGATCCATCATAAGGGGTTGTAGTTTAATTATTTAGCTATGCCTAGTTATGGCTCCGCCCCAAAGAAGATTAAAACTTGACAAGATATGCAACGTGTTGTTTAATAAATCTCTATGCCTAGTGATATCCATGCCGCCCTCGGGAACATTTTCCACATATAAGACACACATCACTTGAGCTTGTCCTCTAGCTACATAGAGGATTGGGCTTTCTCTCCTTGAGAGCTTTCGACTTGTTACTATCTATCTTAAGCATTTTTATTCTTTTGCATCTATACAACCAAAAATCCCAAAAACACTTGCATCTTTTATTGTTTCATTTATCATTCTTGCTAACCAATACGTTCAGCTCCTCGTGGGTTCGACAACCTTTTCTCATTGAAAGGTACTACAATTGATCTCCTGCACTTGGGAGTCATCAAGATACTTTTCTAGCGCCGTTGCCGGGGAGCGTAGCGCTATTGGTAAGAAGTTTGGTAAGGAAACTTGAAATCTGAATTATATATGTTGTTTTATCTCATTGCTACTATGGCACTTAAGAATCGTCCATCGCTGCACCTTACTCTTTTTGAAAGTGCTTATACCACTACTGCTAAGGTGGTTGAAACTGCTGTGTCTAAGATACCTAAAGTGGGATTTAAAATTCCCACTGGCCATGTTGAAAGAGTTACGAAGAATGTATTTTCAGGAGACGGAACTAAGACTGCACGTGAACACATTGAAATGATTGAAGAAATATGTGGCTTATTCAGGATTCCTGGTATTTCTGAGGACTATGTGAAAAGGAAGTTATTATTTATGTCTTTATCTGGTGATGCTCGTATTTGGTTCAGGTCTTTGGATGAAGGAGCCACTACTGAATAGATTGTATTGAGGAAGATTTTATTTCTTAAATATTTTACTCCTAGAGAAGCTTATGAGAGTCGCTGCTATATATTTAATTTCTGGCCACATCTGGGAGAAAGTATTACTCAAGCTTGGGGGAGACTGAAGGCACTCCTTCGTAAGAATCCTTGTCATGATCTTACAAAGAAACTTATATTGATAAACTTTTATGTGAGGATACCTATGAAGCATAAGGAAATTCTGGACAATTCATCTAGTGGGAGTTTTACAAATAATACTGAAGAAGAAGCATTGAATCTATTGGAAACTATTTCTGAAAATACTGGACACTGGGAACTTGATAAAGGTAATAAACCTTATTTTGATTATGGATATTCATGTGTGGAGACCTTCTCTACTTCTATCTTGTTTAAAAATATGAGTGATACATTTAATCTTGATCCTTATGTTATACTTGAAATAGCTAAATCTTTTGCTGAGCATATCGGTATTCCTAAAAGTGGGTTTGAAACTTATGTTGAACCTGTTAAACAATCTATTGTTATTCCTTAAGTTATTAAATAGATAGAGCCAGTGTCATCTGTGAGAATTGAGGAGTATGTTGAGCCACCCCCATATCCAAACCAAGTTAAGAAAAATTTGCTTACTACTGTTACTAACAAGAGTAAAAGAATGTCCTAAGCCATATGAACAGGTGGAAGTCAATACTCAAATTTCTGTTATCAAACAATTAAATGAAGAAGATCCTGTTGATGTCTATCTATGTGAAGATGCTACTAAAATTATCAGAGGTAATTCGACCAAGGTGGGAAAACCTATAATATCATGCTCTATTGGGACTTCAAGTTATCATGGTCTATGTGATATTGGGTCAAGCATTAGTGTCATTCCATATTCTCTCTATCTTGAAATCAAGCCTGATATTGATCCTATTGTTATGGAAGGGACAGGTATGACAATTCAACTTGCTAATAAAGAATATATCAGTCCTTTTGGAATTGTTAGAGATATTGAAGTTCTAGTTGGTAAAATTAAATATCCTGCTGATTTTATTGTGCTTGGTTGCCCTCAAGATTCTTTTTGTCCTATCATTTTTGGTAGACCTTTCTTGCGTACTGTTGGGGCTGAAATCAATTTGCTTAAAGAGAAAGTGTTTATTAAATGTGATAATGAAAGACTTGAGTTCTATTTTTCCAAATTTGCTGATAAACATGTTGTGAAAGAGCCAATTTCTAAAGATATAATTGAAACTCTTGCTTCTATAGCTATAGCTTCAACAGATGTTGTAGAACGTTATATGCTTAATCAAGATGAACCATTTAATGATGAGGAAAAAGAGGCTCTGGAACAAATATTATGGCAACAACCACCACATTTACAGTTGCATATTCCACCTGATAATTTAGGAGTGCTACCGCCACCTAAAGGGGATCCTAGTTTTGAACTGAAACCTTTGCCTGATAACCTGAAATATGCATAGTTAGATGAAGAACATATATCCTGTCATTATTAGTGCTAACCTTTCAGCTGAAGAAGAAGAGAAACTACTTGATGTGCTAAAAGCTCATAGACCAGCTATTGGATACTCTCTTGATGATCTTAAAGGTATAAGCCCAACTCTATGTATGCATAAAATTAATTTGGAAGAGGATGCAAAACCTGTTGTTGATTATCAACGCCGTCTCCATCCTAAAATGAAAGAAGTGGTAAGAAAGGAGGTAATAAGACTCATGGAAGCTGGTATCATTTATCCTATAGCTGATAGTAAGTGGGTTAGTCCTGTCCATTGTGTTCCTAAAAAGGGTGGAATGACTGTTGTTCCAAATGATGAGAATGAACTTGTGGCTCAACGTACTGTTGTTGGCTATAGGATGTGCATTGATTACAGGAAATTAAACAAAGCAACTAGAAAAGATCATTACCCATTGCCATTTATTGATCAAATGTTAGAAAGGTTATCTAAACATTCTCACTTTTGTTATCTAGATGGTTATTCAGGTTTCTCACAAATTCCTGTCCATAAGGACGATCAAGAAAAGACCACTTTTACTTGCCCATTTGGTACTTTTGCTTATAGAAGAATGCCATTCGGTTTATGTAATGCTCCTGCTACTTTTCAAAGATGCATGAATGCTATATTTGCTGATTATATTGAGAAGATAATGGAAGTCTTTATGGATGATTTTTCTGTGTATGGTACTTCTTTCGATAATTGCTTGTTCAATCTTAACAAAGTTTTGCAGCGTTGTGAGGATCAACATCTAGTTCTCAATTGGGAGAAGTGTCACTTCATGGTTACCGAAGGAATTGTTCTAGGACATAAGATTTCTGGAAATGGAATAGAAGTTGATCCAGCCAAGATAGAAGCTATTGAGAAGCTACCATACCCAAAGGATATAAAAGGTATAAGAAGTTTTCTTGGGCATCCAGGTTTTTACCGTAGGTTCATTAAGGATTTCTCCAAAATATCAAAACCTCTAACCAATCTTTTACAAAAGGATGTTCCTTTCTCTTTTAATGATGATTGCATTGAGTCTTTTAATATTTTGAAGAATGCTTTAATAACTGCTCCTATTATTCAACCTCCTGATTGGAAATTTCCCTTTGAAATTATGTGTGATGCTAGTGATTATGCTGTTGGGGCTGTTTTGGGTCAAAGGGTTGATAAGAAACTGAATGTTATTTATTATGCTAGTAGAACACTTGATGCTGCCCAAAGAAATTATGCTACAACTGAAAAAGAATTTTTAGCAGTATTATTTGCTTGTGATAAGTTTAGACCTTATATCACTGATTCCAAAGTCACAATACATACTGATCATTCTGCTATTAAATACTTGATGAACAAGAAGGATGCTAAGCCTAGATTGATAAGATGGGTACTTCTTTTGCGAGAATTTGATTTACACATTGTTGATAGGAAAGGAGAAGATAACCAAGTAGCTGATCATCTCTCTAGAATGGAAAATATACCTGATGATCCTATTCCTATTAATGATAGCTTTGTTAATGAACAACTTGCAAATGTTAATGTTTCTAGTGTTAATGCTGCTTCTCCTTGGTTCGCTAATTATGCTAATTTTATTGTTGGAAAAGTATTACCTCCACACTTTACTTATCAACAAAGAAAGAGATTCTTTTGTGATCTTAGACATTATTTTTGGGATGATCCTTTCCTTTATAAGAAAACTGTAGATGGTATTATTAGACGTTGTATACCTGAGCATGAACAACAGGCTATAATAAGAGATTGTCATGATAGTCCATATGGAGGGCATCATGCAGGAGATCGCACAACAGCAAAGGTATTACAATCTGGTTTCTATTGGCCTACTTTATTTAAAGATTGCCATGAATATGTTAAATCTTGTGATAAATGTCAAAGAGTAGGAAACATTGGTAGGAGAAATGAAATGCCTATGAATTATTCTCTACCACTTGAACCATTTGATGTGTGGGGTTTTGATTTTATGGGACCTTTCCCAGCTTCAAAGACAAAGCATTTTCACATTTTGGTTGCAGTTGACTATGTTACAAAGTGGGTGGAGGCAATTCCAACCAAAAGTGCAGATCATGCCACAGCAATGAAGATGCTTAAGGACATCATTTTCCCAATGTTTGGTGTTCCTAGGTTTTTAATTACTGATGGTGGCTCTCATTTTATACATGGTGTTTTTAGGAAAGCTTTGGCAAAATATGATGTTAACCATAGAATTGCATCTCCTTATCACCCTCAAACAAGTGGACAGGTTGAATTAAGTAATAGGGAAATTAAACTCATTTTGGAAAAGATAGTGAATAAGTCTAGGTCTGACTGGCCACTTAAAATTAATGATGCATTATGGGCTTATAGAACTGCATTTAAAAATCCTATGGGAATGTCTCCTAAAAAAATGGTCTATGGGAAAGCTTGTCATTTACCTGTTGAATTAGAACATAAAGCTAGATGGGCTATTAAACAATTGAACTTTGACTTTAAGAATGCCGGAGAGAAAATAATCCTTGATTTAAACCTACTAGATGAATGGAGGAATGAAGCCTATGAAAATGCTAAAATGTTTAAAGAGAAAGTTAAGAATTCAAAGTAGGAGATCAAGTTTTGTTAGACAACTCTCGTTTTAAGTTTTCCGTAGGGAAGCTAGCCTCGAAATGGCAGGGACCATTAGTCATACAGGAAGTGTACCATTCAGGAGCTATCCGTCTTTACGGTGATATGAAAGGTAAACCTCATGTGGTCAATGGACAACGTCTTAAACATTATATTGCAGGAAAAAGCTTCGTTGGAATGTTAGAAACATTGAATTTACAAACATCGGAAGAAATAATAAAAGGGGGTCGAGCAGTTTCAGCAACTCCAAATCAATAAAAGGTAACTTTTGTATTGGAAAGTTTCTCGGAATTACATGAAATTTTATTTAATTCATTTTTTTATGGAAATAAAAGTGTGGGGAAAGAAAACTTGACGAAACGGAGTCCCGAGGGAGGAAAGAGGGGGCCCCACGCGGCCAAGTACAGGGGCCGCGTGGGCCCACTCCTTTTCCACCTCGAAGCCTTTTTCGCCTCGTTTTCGATCCCGACGCTCCGTCTTGACCTAAAAACCCTCAATATATACCCCTCTTCGATGATCTAATATCGCACCGAGCGTTCTCGAGCGATCTTTGTTTCTTGCTTTTTCTGTCTGCCAGGGTTTTAGCCATGTCTTCGGGGGACTCCTACCAATGTTCCTCCATGGATGACGATGATGATGAACTTGAGGGGCTCAGCCCCACGTCCCCATGGAAGAGGAACAGGAAGAGGAAGGACTACTCCGACGATGATGACATAGAGGAAGATGAAGAAGAATACAAGGCTATCGTCGACTTCACGCCCCTGGCAACAACACCTCCATCGCCTGTCGCTGTAGCCAATGTGAGGGTGAACCACTCTCTTGGCAACAAGAGGAAGATGACGCGCATCCAAACTGGAGGGAAGGTTCCTAGGCTCTCGCTTGCAAGCAAAAACGTAGCTTCTACTCTTATTGACAGGGAATCCCGGCGCACCACTCAAAGGAATTATCCCGGTGAGTGGGATCGCAAGATCCCCAACAAGAAGGTATCAAGCCCCGAGTGGAAGCCTAGCAAGGAGACGGTTGAGAAGAACCTTATGGAGAAACTGGGAGAAGCTGCAAAGGAATTTGAGAAAGCCTACAACCTCATGATGCAGATTGTTGGAGATCTTGAAGATCATTATTATGAAGGCACTAAGAAAGAGAAGGAGGAAGTTGCGGCAAAAGAAGAAAGGAAGTTCTAGCAAGACGTCAAGCTTGGGGAGTTCCACCTAGTCTTTCTCTTTATTAGTCTCTTTTATATATCTAGTTGAGGTGTGTTTTGCTTTCATCGTTTAGTTATCAATTCTGTTTAAGCTTGTGTGAGCTCATAGAGCATTATCATGTATCCCTGTCTTGTGGTTTATCAATGAATATTAATGTATGGTGTCATCCATGGTTCTCTTGTTTTGGAGATTTATGGGTAACACTCATGCAAATGAGCGTGGCATATTTAGAGGTTTCAATCACATCTTACCTTGGACTTGATTACCTTAAGTATGTTGGACAACTGTAGAATCATATCATCAAAATATCAAACAATAAACATGAACCATTGTGATTAATTTTATGATGATAGTGGCTTGATAAATGTTTAAGGTTGGGAGTTAGCCCATATGTGCTGTCACATGCAAAGCTTTCAACATGTTCCATCATTTATTTAGTTGATATCATGTATTTTTGTTTATGGATGCCTATCATGATGAAATAATGTGGAAACAGAGCAAGTGTAAATGAGTTTGTATAAATGGTTAGAGAGAAACCTGGGCCGCTAATCTAAGCCATGCATCATTCATGGTGGAAATTTACTTACATGCTGTTTTGAACTTCCTGTGATACACCCTGCAATAAAAGGCTATATCAATTGGTAAATAAAAAGGGTGTTGAGGTTGTTCATTATGTTTGTTTGTCTTGTAGTTGTGATGTGGGCTTGATCCATATCATGGGACAAGAGGTACCCCAGTTAAGACTCTTGATAATACCATTATTACTTACAATGATAGATAACTTAAACTTGCTCTGTTTCCCAAGTTGAGTAATCATGGTGTAGGTACTTGTATTCAAGGGGCATGAGACATCTAATCTTTACTTTATCAAGGCCACTACTCATATTTGCTTTCACATTTAACTTTAATCATTCAAATGCTTGCCATAAAGAGCAATAGCATGGGAAAAGGAATATGATTCAGTTGTCCAACATACAATGGTTATTTGCTTTCAAAAGTAAGAGTGATTGCTAGAGCTTCTACTTATGTTGCCCTCATGTGTATGAGTTTAATTCATCAATCTTACATTGCAACTGAATATGATGATAATACAATGCTTGTATTTATTTATTAACCATAAGTCCATTGATACATATAATGATCTATGTCCTTATTTACTCGAGGACGAGTAAAGGTTTAAGCTTGGGGGAGTTGATACATGCATTTTATATCATCATTTTTATATCTTATATTATCATATTGGAATGTTATTTGCATTGTTATATCGATGTTTTGCATGTTTTAGATGATTTATGGGACTTTCATACAAAGTCCCTATTTTTGGCATTTAATATCTGGGAGGTAGAATACCCCCCTTTTCTTGTTTTTATTGTTTCAGGAGTTTCGTGGACTCAAATAATTAAAGGAAAAATACCACGCCAGTTTTTCATCAGGAGAAGGGTGGAGGAAAGAAGACCGAAGACAGGAGGGCCACGAGCGCCAAATGGGGTGGGCCCACGCGGCCCATGTACCTGGCCGTGTGGGACCCACCAAGAAGGCCCTCGAGCACCTCCTCACGTGGGGCTTTTTACTAACACCTTCGTCTTCGCCGAAAAGGGACGCCCTAATTTTTCCCGAATTATCTGAGGCTGTGGCGGCGGTGGAGCTCCTGATTCTCTCCGAAGGGGGTCAGATCCTGCTGCTCCAGAGCTCCGGAGAGGGGGGAAATCACTGCCATAAACATCACCTCTCCTCCTTGGCGTGGGAGGAGGCCTCTACATCACCGTCATCACCATCACCAGCACCATCTCCATCACCATCTCCGTGATCCACTCCGTTCCCCTCATAGTTTGAGAGTTGCTATACCCTAGATCATTGTCTTGTGCTCCTATTCATGTTTGTGATTGGGTACTTGTCATTATTTGGTGGTGAAGTATTTATTTCAGATTGTGTTGTACCCTTTATGCCACTGATTATGATCATGTTTGCACGTTGTGAGTAGTTCCTGTATGTTCCTGAGGGCATAGGATGAATTGGCAATGATTTATATATAACATGTGTTGGTATTTTGTCAAGAGTTTATCTTTTATGTGATTCTATGATGGTGTTGTGCGAATGTCGACTGCATAACACTTCACCTTTAAAGGGCTCATAGGAGAACAACGTAGTGTAATGAATTGAGGAAGACTTTGGGAGGACAACTGATGCCCACAAGTATAGGGGATCGCTGAAGTCGTCGTTGGGAAGTATTACCCAAATTTATAGTTCGACTCGATGGGAACACAAGAATATCGATAAGACCTTAGCAATTGAGGCGTCACTCTCAACCACACCTGTATATCAATAACTTGCAGCAGTAATAGTGATGGCAGTAAAGAATTCAAGCAAACAGAAATAAAACAGCAGTACTAACAAGTATTTCCCAGTTTTAACCGGAAAAGTGAAAGTGTAACTCAGAGACTTAAAACGTAGGCATGAGGTGATAGCGGGGCGTTGCATGTATGAGATTGATCATATAATAAAGTAAAGCTAGCAATGGGTCTTTTTCTCTAACTCTGATATATGTAGGTATGTGTTCCTTAAATAGTTATGCGCACTAACAAAGAGAATTTGCACAACATCTATTGCCCTACCTGCCCATTTTACCGGGGCCAACTTGGAACTACAGGTAATTAAGGTCCACCCTTTCGTGAAGACCGGGACAATGCATTAACACTCCATGAACACATAAGATCCTCAAACTAGAACATCTCCCCCTTGTTTTCCCCAAACGTCACTTTTAGGGTTCGCAGGTTCGACATAACAACAGGTGATACACTTTGCAGGTAAATACTAAACTCAATTATATGATGAAGCAAAAAGGTTCAGTACTGAAATCATGCCACTCGGGCCCTAGTAGCAAGCATTAAACATAGCACAAGTGCATCAACACAATACAAAAGCATCCTCAAGATAAACCCTAAGATTATCGAACAACGGGTAGCATTACATGATCAATCTCATCCAATCCCCATCCACCTCACATGCCTACAGCAACTACTCACACATGGTGATGGTGATGGAGCTCATGGTTGATGGAGATGACGGCGGTGGTGATGGCGGTGAAGACGGCCTCCGGATCCCTCCACCGGAGGAGAAATCCTGGATCGATCTGTCCCCCGAAACGAAGATCGTGATGGTGGCGGCGGTGTGTTTCGCGAAAGCTCCTCTCCTCCTAGGGCAAGTGTTTTTTCTCATATATGAAGGCGTGAGTCGAAGACCAGAGGCGAGACGGTGCCCTAGGCCCATTTGGGGGGGGGGGGGGGGCACGCGGCCACTGTACCAGGCCGCGTGGGGCCACCCCATTTGGCCCTCCGGCACCCCCTCGTGTCCATCTGTTGTGCAATGATCTTCTTTTCCATAAATATTGACGTGGTATTTTTTCCCGAATTTATTTCCTGCAAAAATAGCCAGGGGAGAGACTTTGCTAAAAACAGCGTCAGAAACAGCAGTTTTAATCGAATATGGAAGGATCTCGGAGCAAATCATGAGGCAAAGTGCTTGGAAAAGTAGATGCATTTTGGATGCATCAGCTCCCCAAGCTTAGCTCGTTGTTTGTCCTCAAACAACTCAAACGTAGTGCAGAAGCGATAAAAGACTTTGACAAGAACTTTGCCTTGCATATGAAACATTGTTTAATAGTAACAAGTATTCAACACATAATTCCTATAACATCTAACAAAATGCTAGCAAAGGTATATCTTATCAATGTTTAAGCATCTATGCATGTTGCAAGAGGAATAGCACACAATGTTAATACTTGGATGAGTTTGCCTAACTGTAGAGATAAACAAAGGTTATTGCATCGCCTTTTGATTGAATCATGTATTGATTAGTGAACTCATTGTGCTTACAATCTTGCTCTTAAATTTATCAAAACATTGGATGTTCCCTATTATGACTCATATGCTTGACAAACTTGTAGTTAAAAGCCTCATGCCCCGTGAATATGAGTACCTACACCATGTGCTACTCAACTCGTGTAGCTAGACAAGCTCGAGTTTTTCAGTCATTGCGAGAATAAAGGCATCCTTAAGAGCGTCAACCGGGGTACCTCTTGTCCCAGGACATGGACAAGCCCATGTCCAAACAACAAGATAAACGGACAAGGAACAATCCAAGCACTTCTTTTATTTGCTAATGGTTTAGCTTTTATTTCAAGTGCATCTCTGAATGTTCAATACGCTATGCCGTAAATTTCCACCATGAATGATGCATGGCTTAGATTGGCGGCCCGGGCGTCTCTCTAGCCAATTATTTTCACTCCTCAAACTTGCTAGTTTCCACATTTATTTCGACATGATAGGCATCCATAGACAAAAGTACATGATATCAACCAATTTTTAATTTAAGTGCAATGTTAAAAGCTTTCCATGTGTCAGCACATTTAAGCTAACTCCTAACCACTAAGCTTGTCAAGCATAAGACTTCATTTTTAACTTTTGAAAGATTCTTTTATTTTCTCCATGGTTGGCAAGTTTAGTAAGCACAATGGGATGCTTAGCCCTTTGTTTAGAATTATAGTTATTCAAACCATAGCCAAGTATTATCCCTCAATAGTATCTCCCTTGCATCATCATACATACTAAAACATGGAGAAGATAAACAATTGCTACCAGTTTCCTAGATGTTAAAGAGATTAAGAAGTGCACACTTGCTGTTATTAAAAAGTCTTCATAAGCACAGCAAAGGTGTCATACCTTTCATCTACTTCATACACATCAGCTCATCATTGTTGTTCTCTTCTCCCAACTCGAACTGCACAATAAAAACTCAAATCTGCCAGAAAAATGTCACTGCATACAGTACTGTTCTTACCCTACCAAAACACCTCAGAAAATTTTCATAATTTACAGGTGTGTAGGTTGTGAAACTTTGCAGTCATGTTTAAAATTTCAGCTCAATTGGAGTTGCAGAAAAAAGATGAAAAATAAAAAAGTGAGCAAATTCCAGAAATTCCTGCACCTCCATTTTTGCATTGGACTCAAGAAAAATCTTTTTGTTCTTTTTGGTTTTAGAAACATAAAACAAATGACCAGAAGTAAATAAGCAAGAAGAACAAACAAAATCTTTTTGGATTTTTTAGCAACTTGAAAGAAAGAAACCAAAACAAAATAAGGGTGATATAAAACAATGAAATGAGAGTGAGAGAAATACTCCCCTAAGCTTGCAAGGAGAAGTGTTGTCTCTTGCAAGAAAGCATCTTGCAAGGAACAACGCATATTACCTCAAGCTAGGGTGCTGTATGTGAGTAAATTTGCCCCTCATTAATCTATCAAGGGAACCAACAGAAATAGAGTGCCAAAAATTAACAAGTTCAGCATTTGAATCAGCACCGGTTTCTGCCCAACTCCCCGTATTTGCTACACCTATAGCATTGTAAAACTCATCTAGAGACATAACAAGACGCTCTCCCTTCATGCTAAATTTGCAAACAAAGGTGGGAGAAGGTGCCTTACTTTTATTCTTGTACTTATGAGTCTCAGGCCCCTCGAATCTGAAGGTAGAGAGGAACTCTCGTTAGAGCTCCTCATATGTCTCCTGTGCGTTTTGAGCGAATGCCATCAACCCGGTTGCTGTGGCAAAGGAATTGAAGTCCTCTTCCATTCCCCATTCTTGAAGAACACGGGGGTCTTGCCATCTCATGGTGTGAATTCTCAACTTCTCTCCCACAAAGAATGCGCAATCCTCCCAAAGGTGATTGTCATCATAGTTGAGGGAGACTTTGCATACTCTTCTCCTTGGCCTTGAGCTCATCCCAAGCAATCCTTTTCCCTTGCTAAACATGGTACCTTTCTGCCCATAAATAAATTTCAACAAAACTCAAAATGTGAAACTATAATACAACATTAAGACATCCACAACTAGTCTCCACATCAATACCATGCATAAATATCAACTAGGAAACCTAAATCCATGGATTTCTAAACCATATTTAGTGACAACTATTGCAGCAAAATACTCCATATATAAAGCACAAGAAAAAAAAGTAATTGGATGAGTGGAGGAGTCACATACCAATGAGGAATCCCACCAAACAGATTTGAAAAATCTGCCCTAAACTTGGAGATCCAAGGATAGCAGGAAGAGAGCTCGAGAAAATTTGGAAAAAATACCTGGGGCTGGTTTTCGGTCGAGAGGGAGGAGATGGGCACTGGCCATGCACTTGACTCCCTCTGTGGACCAAGATGGTGGGTCCCACGCGGCCTAGTACTGTGGCCACGTGGGGCACTCCCCTCTGGCCCCTGGTGGCCCTCTGGTGCTCCCCTTTTGGCAGTTAGCTCCCCTGGTGAAATAACTTACCTCCAATTTTTTCTGGAATTTTTCGAGCAAATTTTCTATAGAGACTTTTCAAAACAAAATTTCTGAAATTTCTGCACTTTAAAATAAATAAGCCCAATAAAATACTTTTAAGAATTCTTGAGTATATCAAATAAAAAATGCAAACAATCTTTATAGGGATCACGTTTTCATCATTTCCACATTAATAATGAGGTTGATCAGGTCTCATTAATAATGTGTAAAAGATATAACACATGATCTTTTATTTTATATGTAAGGAAGAGATTCAAGTTACCTCATATTTGATTGGAATAGTTCCAATCATTATGGTTGCATATTTTGGTTCAGGAGGTGGTAAAGGAACTTCAATACTTCCAATCCTAAGAGTATTTCTTTTAATACAATTCACCATTTGGTTCACTATTGTAACAGCTTTCTTCTTGGGGAAATAAATAGTGTGCTCCTTTCCTTTAACGTTGAATGTCACTTTTCTTTCAGTGCAATCAATCACAGCCCCTGCAGTGTTTAAGAAAGGTCTACCAAGGATAATAGATAAGTTATCATCCTCAGGCATCTCCAATACAATAAAGTCTGTAGGGAATATCACATTAGCAACAGAAATGGGTACATCCTCACATATTCCAATAGGTATAGCAGTTGATTTATCAGCCATTTGTAATGAAACTTCAGTTGGAACTAGTTTGTTTAAGTCAAGTTTCTTATATAAAGAGAAAGGCATGACACTAACACCAGCCCCCAAATCACATAGTGCATATCTCACATAGGTTTCTTTAATATGACAAGGAATAGTTGGAATACCAGGATCTCCACGTTTTTCAGGCACTTTCCCTTTGAAGGAGTAATCAGCAAGCATAGCAGAAATAGCATCAGTAGGAATCTTTTTTTATTAGTGACAATATCTTTCATGTATTTTGAGTAAGGAGGAATTTTAATAGCGTCAATAAGAGGAATTTGCAAATATAACGATTTAATCAACTCAAGGAACTTCTCAAATCTAGAGTCATCCAAAGTTTTCATTACCTCTTGAGGATATGGTATGGGTCTTTGTACCCATGGATCCCTCTCTTTACCTTTTTGTGAATTTAGATGATTTTTCTTCTTGTTCTTCTCAGTAGATGGTGGAGGGTCTTCCTTCTCAGCTGCTTCAGGTTCTTCAACATTTTCAATTTCTTGTGGTTCTTCTTCAGGTGAGGATGATTCCCCCTCTTCATTATTATTATCTTCAGTCTCAGCATCAGAAATAGAGATATCATTATCTTGTTCTTCAGAATCATCCTTATCTTGGTTTTCATTGAGAGATTTGCCTGCAGAAAGTTTCTTCTTTCGTGCTTCTTGCTCTTTTCCTTGGGATGGTCCTCAGGATAGTCAGGGTCCTGAGTACTTGCACCTCCCCTAGTATTAACTCCACAAACCTGTTTCTTCACATTAAGCTTTTCATATAATTGATTTTGAAGATAAATCATTTGTTCCACTTGATTATTCATCATCTCACAATGTTTAACAATTCTTTTTACTTCTCCCACATTAACATGCAAACTTTCACGAAGAAATTTAATTTTATGAGAGTTTTCCATTATCATCATTCTAATATTATGCTCTTCAGGATCATGACGATAGGCAAAATCATTCTCATATGGTTCTTCAGTAAAATAAATTACCTTTTCATTACCTTTTGTAGTGCCAATGACATTGACTGGGATAGGGAAACATGGTCGATCATCAGGAAATTTGACACCCCTTTCAGATAATTCCTTGAGATGAGAGGTTTTAATTCCCTTCTCTTTAATGTCCTTTGAGGCTTCTTTCATTGCCTCTTCATTCAGTTTGATTATACCTCCTTTTTTCTCCGGAAATATCTCATCAGTGTTCCAATCATCATAATTCTTTGAGATAGTTTGCAATAGCTCAGTTGCTTCATCAACGGTGAAAACATTACCTGCAATACTATCAAGATAGGCTCTTGTGTTTTCAGTTAGTCCATTGTAAAATATATCAAGTATTTCATTCTCTTTGAGGCCATGGGGAGGACATTTCCTAACCATCTTATCATACCTCCCCCAAGCTTGGGGTAAATCCTCCTCCTCTTTCTGTGAAAAATTAGTAATCTCAAGAATTAGACCATGAATTTTATTAGCAGGGAAGTACTTATCAAAGAACATTCGCAAACATTCTTCCTTGCTAGTAATACATCCAGGTTCTAAACAATTATACCAAGTTTTAGCACTTCCTCCCAAAGAAAAAGGAAACAATTTCAAGAAATAATAGCGTTGTTTAATTTCACCTATTCTAATTCCCTCAGATAATTCATGCAAATCAGCAACATGATCGAAAGGAAACTCATCCTCTCTCCCATAAAACTTAGACTTCTCAACCATTTCGATGTATTCAGGTTTAATATGAAACTCATAGTCTTTATCATTAATTTTAATAGCTGAACCGTTCATTTTATCAGTAACAGGGAAAAAATCATCTAGAGGAGAATTTAAGTAGCTAGCAAGTTTATCCATTTCATCATAATCTGGACTCATGAAAGCCTTAATTATAGCATCCTCCTTCTTACAAGAAGTTTCCATATCATCACAATATTCCCTATCTTCTAGTTCAGTTTCCACATTTTTATAAATAGAAGATTCAGGATTCTCAGGTGTTTCAGTTGACTCAGATATTTCAGGAATTTCAGGTGTTTCATGTGCCACTTTTTTGTCTATGTTACCACATGTTAAATCATTTTCATTACTAGTAGACATTTTAGACAATGGTGAACTAGAAACAATTTTTCCCTTTTTCTTAGGAACAACAGCAGAAGCAGCATCAGGTGAAAAGTTTGGCCTACTTGGCAAATCTCTACCAGCACGAGTAGTTGAAGGCCTAATTTCCTTCGGAGTGGTCTTTTCCTTTCCCATGGTTAGGGACAAGCAAATGCAGCAAATAGATGATATCAAGTTGTCTTACCAATAAAGCTAGGTTCCCCGGCAACGGCGCCAGAAAACGTCTTGATGCCCACAAGTATAGGGGATCGCTGAAGTCTTTGTTGGGAAGTATTACCCAAATTTATAGTTCGACTCGATGGGAACACAAGAATATCGATAAGACCTTAGCAATTGAGGCGTCACTCTCAACCACACCTGTATATCAATAACTTGCAGCAGTAATAGTGATGGCAGTAAAGAATTCAAGCAAACAGAAATAAAACAGCAGTAGTAACAAGTATTTCCCAGTTTTCACCGGAAAAGTGAAAGTGTAACTCAGAGACTTAAAACGTAGGCATGAGGTGATAGCGGGGCGTTGCATGTATGAGATTGATCATATAATAAAGTAAAGCTAGCAATGGGGCTTTTTCTCTAACTCTGATATATGTAGGTATGTGTTCCTTAAATAGTTATGCGCACTAACAAAGAGAATTTGCACAACATCTATTGCCCTACCTGCCCATTTTACCGGGGCCAACTTGGAACTACAGGTAATTAAGGTCCACCCTTTCGTGAAGACCGGGACAATGCATTAACACTCCATGAACACATAAGATCCTCAAACTAGAACATCTCCCCCTTGTTTTCCCCAAACGTCACTTTTAGGGTTCGCAGGTTCGACATAACAGCAGGTGATACACTTTGCAGGTAAATACTAAACTCAATTATATGATGAAGCAAAAAGGTTCAGTACTGAAATCATGCCACTCGGGCCCTAGTAGCAAGCATTAAACATAGCACAAGTGCATCAACACAATACAAAAGCATCCTCAAGATAAACCCTAAGATTATCGAACAACGGGTAGCATTACATGATCAATCTCATCCAATCCCCATCCACCTCACATGCCTACAGCAACTACTCACACATGGTGATGGTGATGGAGCTCATGGTTGATGGAGATGACGGCGGTGGTGATGGCGGTGAAGACGGCCTCCGGATCCCTCCACCGGAGGAGAAATCCTGGATCGATCTGTCCCCCGAAACGAAGATCATGATGGTGGCGGTGGTGTGTTTCGCGAAAGCTCCTCTCCTCCTAGGGCAAGTGTTTTTTCTCATATATGAAGGCGTGAGTCGAAGACCAGAGGCGAGACGGTGCCCGAGGCCCATTTGGGGGGGGGGGCACGCGGCCACTGTACCAGGCCGCGTGGGGCCACCCCATTTGGCCCTCCGGCACCCCCTCGTGTCCATCTTTTGTGCAATGATCTTCTTTTCCATAAATATTGACGTGGTATTTTTTCCCAAATTTATTTCCTGCAAAAATAGCCAGGGGAGAGACTTTGCTAAAAACAGCGTCAGAAACAATAGTTTTAATCGAATATGGAAGGATCTCGGAGCAAATCATGAGGCAAAGTGCTTGGAAAAGTAGATGCATTTTGGATGCATCAACAACTAAGCCCAAGACAGAGTCATGCAGTTATATTATGTGGGTAGTAGTGTCGGGGACCTTAGAGTGTAATGCTATGGTGGGACTTTATGTCTTAATAATTCTTGTGCAAGTCATTAAATTGGCCACATGATCCATCATAAGGGGTTGTAGTTTAATTATTTAGCTATGCCTAGTTATGGCTCCGCCCTAAAGAATATTAAAACTTGACAAGATATGCAACGTGTTGTTTAATAAATCTCTATGCCTAGTGATATCCATGCCGCCCTCGGGAACGTTTTCCACATATAAGACACACATCACTTGAGCTTGTCCTCTTGCTACATAGAGGATTGGGCTTTCTCTCATTGAGAGCTTTCTACTTGTTACTATCTATCTGAAGCATTTTTATTCTTCTGCATCTATACAACCAAAAATCCCAGAAACACTTGCATCTTTTATTGTTTCATTTATCATTCTTGCTAACCAATACCTTCAGCTCCTCGTGGGTTCGACAACCTTTTCTCATTGAAAGGTACTAAAATTGATCTCCTGCACTTGGGAGTCATCACTCCTCTGGTCACATTTCATTATTTCATCATACAATTAACCGTTTTGTTTTCCGCGAGACCGGAAAGATTGACAACCTTTCCGCCATTGGGGGCAAAGTATTTTGGTTGGTGATGGCGTGTAGTTGAAGTCTCCCTCAGCTTCGCCAATAAGCACTCTTGATACCCTGAAAGGAAAATAATAAATATAAGGGATAGGTTGAGCCTCCAAGTGCAGAGTATGTAGTAGTGGAAGATTTTCCCCACGAGGGTGACTCGAGGGTTTAATATCGAACTCTCGGGGAATCAGTAGTGTGGGTTTTATCTCCTTGTCCTTCTCTATATTTCCTGCAAACAAGTAAATTGCTTTGTGCCCTCAACCTCACCAAGTGGTTGTCAAGCACAAGGTGTGAGAATGATATTAATATGATAATGAATGCAAAATAGCAAATAAAAATGCAATGGTGGTAAATAATAATGCAAGGATGGTGGAAACAATGATGGATGATATTTTTGGGGTTTTTATATGTGAATGCAAGAAGTAAAAGTGTTTTTGTATTTTCTATTTTAAAAATGGCTGAATGTAAAAGATGCTTAAAAGTGGTTGGAAAAGTGTTTCTTATGATTAAAAATGGACCGGGGTTCATGGTTTCACACATGCACTCTCTCTTTAATATAGTGTGGCAAACAAGTAGACACAGGATTAACATATGAGATTGCAAACAAGTTCATTGACATGTTACTAATTATATGGGCATCACGTCATAACATCGAGACCTTTTGATTATTAATCTCACTCATACTCCACCAAGATGTGAACTAAATCATGCACCTTAGTAATTAAGATAACATCAGAGTATAGCTTTAAGATCAATGACATGAAGTTAAAATAAACACATGATGGATCTAGTCTTAGGTAGAGGCATGTCGCTCCTCCTACCCTTCAACATGGTATTTTGGTTTATCCCTAGTGAGGCAACAAAGTAAGGTAAACACCCAATGGATCATGATATTCAAGTTGTCAGCTTATCACTTCACCACCCCCGTTACTCCAACAAATGCACACGTTCCCCCACACACGCTCTCATAAACATGCTTGATCATAACAAGGATATAAGAACGGGATACATAATATGCATCTACTTTCATAACTAAAACAAACATTGCAATCTCAACATATATTAACTCATAGAAAGATCCACCACAAAGGCAATATAACGGTGACCGTAATCATGATCAGCAGCTCATACGGTGCTAACTAATGAAGCTCAAGAGAGAGAGAGATACATATGCTACTGCCACAAACCCATAGTCCAGAGGTGGACTACTCCCTCTTCATCATGGAGACAGTGGAGATGTCGATGGAGAAGGTGGAGGCCTCTCCGACAGGGCTCCGCCGGAGTTTTCCTCCTCCGATCTTCAGCCTCCTGATCTCTGTTTTCTGGTTTCTCTCGTGTGTCGGCTCTCCCATCGAAAAACGTCGAGGGACCTTTTATATAGGTGTTTTTAGGTCACGAGGATGCTTCTGGGCGAAGGATCGATGCAAACGGGGCCACGAGGGCCGATTGGGATAGGCCCACGCGGCCAGGTACAGGGGCCGCGTGGGACCCACCCTTTTGGTCCTTCGGCCTCCAATCATTGACTTCTTTCGCTCCTAAATCTTCTCCTTCCAAAATAATGACCCCCCGTAAATTTATAGCTCATTATGACGTCGTTAAGGTCCTGAAACAAATAGAGAAAGAAAAAGGGGTTTTCTGCCTGCGCAGGATTAATTCCATAAAAAGGGGAAATCATCATAAATTACCAAAAATCATTAAATAACAGTAATATACCCCTTATATGATGCAAATATGATTGGAATATAACTATTATAGTGCAAAGTTCATGTATGCATTTTAGACGCATCAGTTGGGTGTGTGCAGGTCCAAGCTCGTCAACGGAACGCGTGACACGTTGACGTTCCCCTCGTTGTTGATTTCAAAGTCCTACTGGTTCGATAAACCTCGGTTCGTTAAACAAGGGAAAACTGCTACTAGCTACATCTCCGCCTTCGCTTGGGGCACCACCCAACTTTGCCAGCACCAATCAAGCAGTTTTCTGGCGCCGTTGCCGGGGATCACACTAAAGCTACGTAAGAAGATTTGTCCCCGCCAACTCTGCCAGTGCTTATCAATATCCATCATCAGTCAACAAGGGAGACAATGTGGAGTGTTTATGGTTATGATTGACTGAGGTCTTATGTTACTCTGTTACCGGTTAATGTTGGATGTTTGCTTCAAATACCATTTTTGCTAAGCCAGAAACTCTGTACTGAGTGTACTGTTCACTCGTGCATCCAAATCCCAAAGCCAAACTATCTTGCCAGCTGAGTACACCATATCTACCTATGCATGGTATTTCCTGCCATTCCAAGTAAATTTGTCATGTGCTACCTTTAAAATATTCAAAATACTCCTTTTCGTGCCTCTGTTTTTAAGCTCATGAGGAAGCAGTAGAGAGCTAGATATAACTTGTGACAAGCAACGTCATTTCGCCCCTTTCACCCGGTGTTTATGGTTTACGTCCTCACTTGAATCAACCCGAGAGCAGCTTAACCATTCTCCTCCGCACAATGAAAATCTGAGAAATCAGCTCAAAACATTGGATAGTGGTGGAACCAAGGAGAAAGAGGAATATACTCGTTCCTCTAAAACCAGCTGCTCTCACAAGTCTAAAAGCCTTGCCTGTTATGGGGGACTAGATAGCTTCTCTGTTGTCAAATTGTTGACGAAAGAATGCATCTCTCAAAATTGTTTTTTATCTCTGTTTTTCAAAATCAAAAAGCTCTAGCACATAACTAATCCCTACTTCCCTCTGCGAAGGGCCTTTCTTTTACTATTCATGTTGATTCAGTTTTCCTTTTCTCTCTCCATCTACTCAAAGCAAGCTTGCAACACTGACTCTGGGTGCAGTTGATTATGTTGCATCTTTATGCCTAATCACAATTCTTTATGTTGACTTTATCTATGAGATAAACATGTTGAAAGTTGAAGCAATGTTGAAACTTGCATCTTCCTTTGTGTTGACTTCAAACACTTTTGACAAGAAAATAATACCTTGAAAACTTTCATGTTATGTCAATATTTATGCTTTCATTTCTCCAAAGTACTATTCATGAAAGGTTTTTGCTTAGATAATGCAACTTGGTTACTCATTGTTTGCTTATTATCAACTATAGACAATCGTTTTGGATCACTTTATTCATATCACATGCTTTACATTACTACTTTGATCAAGATTGTGTGGTAGCATGTCTCATAAAAAAATATCTTTTTTATCACTTACCTACTCGAGGACGAGTAGGATTTAAGCTTGCGGATGCTGATATGTGTCAAACGTATCTATAATTTTTGATTGATCCAAGCTAGTTATGTGCCATTGTTACATGTTTTTACTACCTTATTATATCATTTTTGGCATTTTTGAACTAACCTATTAATAAGATGCCCAGTGCCAGTTCCCTGTTTTTGCTGTTTTCTATATCAGAAAATCTACTTCTGGAAATTTCGTCAGAATTTTAACGAAAATTTACGGGAATTATTTTTAGGCCAAGACGAAGAGAGGGCAGCGGTGGGACCCACCCCTGGGGCACCCCCGGGGCCCTCCCGACGCTTATAAACTCACATTAACCCTAAAAATGTCGAGGCGACGATTATTTTCCATGAACACCACCCGAAGCCGCCGCCGTCCTGAAACCTAATTCGGGGAGATTCAGAAGACAAATCCCGGCACCCTGCCGGAAGGGAGATCGATCCTGGAGGGCTCTATATCGCCATGCCTTCCTCCGGGATGAGTTGTGAGTAGTCTCACCTTGGACTACGTGTATATGGCAGTAGCTAGTTGGTAGTCTCTCACCCTTGTGCTTCATGTCTTGTGATCTTGTGAGCTGCCTAACATGATCAAGATCGATTATTGTAATGCTATGTGATGTGTTTGCTGGGATCCGATGGATTATGAAGTTATGTTCAGATTGTGCATTATTCTTATATGAGTTATTTATGTTCTTGCACGCTCTCCGTTGTGTGTAGTTGATTTGGCCAAGTGATTGCTTTTTTTTTCCAAGAGAGAGTATTTCTGCTAGATAGTTGGTTCATGCTCCCTCTTGTGTCTGGGCACAAGTGACAGAAACGTCTAAGGACGAGGGTATGTTGTTGCGACTAAGGGTAAAACAGCGGTGTTTATGTCTACATGATTATAAATATTGTTTATATCATACACTTTACTTAATGTAAATGTCTGTTTCTTACAACTTAATGCTGATGGGTGACAGGCTGGATAGCGATCCCTAGGTGGTATTTTTAGACAAAGATGCAGTTGGATGAAGGTCTTTATTCCATGTTGTGATGCCTACATGAACATTACCATGAACACTTTGATATAGCTAGATTAAGTTTGTGTGATAATCTTGTCAATTGCCTAATTGTAAATTCTTTACCCGTCGTATGAGTATTTTATTTATTGTAGAGACACCAGTAGTGAACCCATGGCTCCCGGTCCATCTTTTTACATTGATTACAACCATGTTTACTCGCTTTTCATCTTCACTTGCTTGCTGGTCCGTTTGCATAAATTAATTCGCAACACTATATGTTTTTAACCGCTTTGTTTTCAGCAGATCAGGAAGATTGATAACCTTCCTGCCTTTGGGGGCAAAGTAATTGTTTGAGTTTGTGCAGGTCCGCGTTCGTCGACGGTTAAGTGCCAGATGTCGTTGACGTGCACCTCGCTATTGGTTTCAAAGTCCTACTGGTTCGATTAAACCTTGGTTCTTCACTGAGTGAAAACTGCTACTTGCTACATCCACGCCTTTACTTGGGGCACCACCCAACTCCATCAACTACACCATCAAACACCTCTGTTATTCACTCCAGCATTGCAAAAGGGTGAATGATTCGGCATGTGTGTTGTTTCTATTGCCCTTTTGAGATCAACTAGCATATACCGGAAAAGTTTTTTGCGTACACTACGAACGGCTGTTACAGTATGGTTCGGATTCTACCCGGACAGATCTCGTGTAACTTGTACCCTAAAAACGAATCTACCAAGTTTCTCAAAAGTTAGCATTTCGATGGTAGTTTTGTCACTTGCACTAAATAATATTAGACAAAGCTAGGATTTAATACCCAATCAATATTAGACAATAGTTTCAAATTAAAAAATTCAACTGGGGGTGGAGGTGGATCGGGGACGGCAGAGCTTTGACAGAGCGGGGTGGCAAGGTAATGATGCTAGCCAAGTGTGGTGTGGTGGCTAGCACTGTCGGGGTGGTGCTCTCCTCCCTCGTCTTTCTACCTACTAGATGACCCGTTGCGCCACTGGCGCAAATGCCGGACACGAGACTATATTTTAGCCGTATGTTTCTATCCACATTTGAGTTTTCTTCAACTCTCATGCCGCTACCATCGATGCCTTTTTGGACTACGGAGGCAGATCATTAGGGTTTTGGCGGCTCCTCTCGTTGGGAAGAATCCCACCGACATATTTTTTACGTCACACTGTGCTTTGCCCTTCGTGTTTGTGTGCGGTGTTGTAGGGGTTTGTCCCTGTCGCCAGCCCAATTCAATCTGAACGCGCCACTAACACAAGTGGAAGAATCTATTTGGAATTTGAACAATAAGTTTTATATAATTTTAGTGCCGACGTATTCGCTATGTGAACGACACTTGATATTTGTAAGGAAAAAATCACAATACAAAAATACAGAAAATTGTAAATGAAAATGTGCCAAAACTGATCAATGGAATTACTAAACCAGGTGTCACTTTTATCTTCTCCCAAATGGCAGAATATCTATATAACACAAGTCTATAGAAAAGGAACAACCAAAAGAGAAAGGGGCAAACAAATTTGCCATGTCGTCACGAGCCCTCAACAATAATCCCAACAATTAGATATAGTAGATAGACATGGTAGCTTGTTGCCTAATCCTTAAAATAGATAACTTAGTAGCTCCCTGGAACAACACAGATATACCTCAAAACATGAATCTTAGAAGTCATGTAGAACAAGAGGAATATGCAGTGCTACAAAAAAATCTTACATAGAGTGCCAATACATACCTATAAGATGGGTGTTGCTATGAACCGAACAATTACTAGAAGATCATCTATCTTGTTCTATCCATGCACATACAATATAAATATGAATGGAAACTCTTTCATGTCAGAGTGTCACCACGATAACATTGGCATAGGAAAAACCAGGCAAGACGTCTTAGTAAGCGATACGTGTCAAACGTATCTATAACTTTTGATCATGCCATGCTTGATTCCCATCATTATTACATGTTTATGCTACATTATTATATCATTTTAAGGCATTTTATTGGACTAACCTATTTACAAGATGCACAATGCCAGTTCCCTGTTTTTGTGCTGTTTTTGTTGCAGAAAGTTATTTCTGGAAATATTCTCGGAACTGGACGAAAATTTACGATGATTTTTTATTGGACAAATGAAAACCGGAGCCAAAAGGGCGACCCGGGGGGGCAGCCCACAGGCCATGGGCGACCTGTGGCCGCGGCCTAGGGTCCACCCGCGGGTGGAACCCGCCCCTGCCCTGTGGGGTACCTCTCGGCCGCCTCCGACGCTTATAAAATCATCCTCGACGAAAAAACCCTAACACCCGAAGGATTTTCCCAAATACGATACAGAGCTCCGCAGCCATCACCGACAAGTTTCGGGGGTCAGATTGCCTATTTCGGCATCCTGCCGGGACGGGATTGGCCCCCGGAGCCATCTTCGCCGCCACCGCTGCCTCCGGAATGAGTTGTGAGTAGTTCCCCCGTGGACTACGGGTTTGTAGCAGTAGCTAGATGGTACTCTCTCCCCCTTGTTGTTCAATACCATGTTCTTGTGAGCTGCCCTACATAATCGAGATCAATCCGACGTAATATGTGTTGTGTTTGTCGGGATCCGATGGATTGGCATGTTATGATCAGATTATTTATGTTTATGAATTGTTGTTGCTACAATGTTATTATGCTTAATGCTTGTCACTAGTGCACAAGTGGTAATCTTAGATTTGTGCGCGTTATGTTTGCATGAATATAATTGATGCTTAGATCGTATCTACAAGTTGTATGCACCTGTTATTAGTCCAGAACCGAAGACCTCGAGTGACAGAAACGGGGACATCGATGGGAATGGTTAGTAACTTGAGGATGACATGTGTTCACTGTGTGTTAATGCTTTGCTCCGGTGCTCTATTAAAAGAAACACCTTAATTTTCATTTGTTCCTTAATTGGCCCGGCTGAAACCGGATGGCAGGACAAAAGATGTTGTGTGAATTCTCATTGCGAGTAGTTACAACTATATATGGAATACATGCCTACGTACGATTGATAAACTGAATGCTTTGTCATAATTAATTAATTAGTGCAAATATGTCAATTGCCCAACTGTAGTTTGTTCACCCAATGCATGATTATTTGCTTAGGAGAGCCGCCACTAGTGAAACTATGAACCCCGGTCCATATTTCTCCATCACTGCTTTCGTGTTGCTGTTACTATTGTTCTCAAATCACTGTTGCTTTCACCTCTTTCGTGTTACTTGTGCTTCTCCAGGTGTGGCTGAATTGACAACTCAGCTGTGAAGACCTCTAAGTATTCTTTGACTCCCCTTGAATCGAAACAATAAATTGGGTTATACTATCCGCGAAGACTGTTGCGATCCACTACACTTATGGGTTATCAGGTCATTAACATTTGTACACAAGTAAAAATATTCTTTCGTATATTTGAATATGCATATATTATTTTGCACACGTTAAAATATTCTTAATCAGGTCATTAACATTTGTACACAAGTAAAAAATAAATATGGAAAATAAACGGAAGCAATGACAGAAAATAGTTTTGAACTATGAACAACACAACATGGATAATAATTGTCTCGAGAAATAGCACAAATGGGTAGTTTAAATCTCTTACACATAGCACAAACGGACAATTCATAAACAAGAAAGTACATTGCAGTTCATACATCAACCAAACATGAGACCAACCATTACTCCAAGGTCAAGAGCCATGTCTTCCTAAACTGCTCTGGAAGCGCCATGAGCGCTTCAAAGGT
The DNA here is from genome assembly GCA_012064385.1 of Puccinellia tenuiflora. NCBI lineage: Eukaryota > Viridiplantae > Streptophyta > Magnoliopsida > Poales > Poaceae > Puccinellia > Puccinellia tenuiflora. The sequence continues at coordinate 382,381 of QRDG01000159.1, read as the reverse complement.
CACTAGTCAACACATTTCTTGTAGTGCAACCAAGCGCTCGTTGACGATCAGTTTCCCATAAGCTCTGAGCATATCACTCTCCGCCAAATCTGGTATCTTCTTTAGTGCATCAAGAATTTCAGTTGGAGGAGTCACCTTTGGCATAGGAAGTGGATCGATTGTCTTGTTGATATCTCACAATACTGCTTTGTCAACAAGATCCTCTTCCTTTTTCTTTTTTGTTCTCTTCGGTAATATAATTTACCAACTCTTGTTGAGACATGGTTGAAAAGCTACAATGCACAAACCAATTACAAGATGAATTATTCTGTTTGAGACCATTGTAGTAGCTAAATAAAATCACACATTCATCTCACAGAACCCTAAATGGTCAAGAATAAATGGCATATCACACAATCTAATCACAAATCAAACTAGGGGCAGAGAATGTTTTGCGGTATACCTTCAATCAGCTGCTAGTACCAACTCCTCGCAATCTGCAGCCAAAACAGAAAATATAAATAAAAAATAGGAAGAATATATCGCTTGAGGAAGAGAATAGAGATGTCGGTCGGAGGGAGAGAAGGCAGGGAGGAGAGAGGAGGATCGGCTCGGAGGAGCATGCCCAGGGAGAGAGAGGGCCGTCCCCCTACCCATCCCGCCACCATTTGCGCCGCCGTCATCCATCCTCGCTCGATCTAGGGTTAGGTCCTCGGGAGGTGGGGGGGGGAGACGGGCGGGACTGTAGGTGGCCGGGGAGGGAGACGGCCGGGGAACGGAAGGGGAGATGGAGAGAAGGTAGGGAGGGAGGCTTACCTGGGCCGCCGGCGTTGCTGTCTGCTCGGCCAGCTCCAGGTTGAGCGCATCGTCCTCTGCCCTCTGTTCGCGAGCACGACGGGAGCGAGATGGCAGTGAGGGAACGGTTCGCGACGCCCAATTCCGCACGTTTCCGAGGCTGGAAGCTCGAAAACAGCCGGCTCGAGCGAACAGGTGCGGGGGGGGGGGGTGCGCTCGGAATTGGGTTTCATTTCCGGACCTCAATTCCAAAGCCAGGCCAAACAATGGAATTGGGTCCAACAATTCCAGAATTCCAATTCCGGGATCCAATTCGTACATCCAAACGCAGCATACAGGTTCCCTTCAGACATGTAGCAGAACTAATAGCAAGAATGATCAATACACCGAACCCAAATCCTAGCACATTTTTTCTTGTGCTGCCCTCTCTCATTAACCTGCTTCACACACATACAAATAAAACCAATCAGCTTTTCCCTAAAACACTGAATAAATCGGTAACCTAAAACATATGCAAAAAAAATCAGAAAAACTGGAAAACAAATTACACCACATGATGCGAAGATGGGGAGAAGAGAAGAAAGAAGAAAAGAAGCTCACTTGCACTTGATGAAGTTGTTCCCGCCCGTCCTGCCCCCGACTGTGCGACACTTCTTTTAAGTTTCCGGAGCAGTTTCTAGGTTTCAAACAAGAGAATCTTAAAAGAAGTCTACAGATTCTAGCAGTTTCTCCCCACCGCAGAAGCAAGTTTTGCACATGGGAGGAGAAATTGCTCGGGAGCAGTTTCCCGAGTTTCTGCCCAAACTAGCGAATCATTTTTTTGCTCGACATGTTCGGCCCCATCCCCACGCGTCTCATCTAGCTCGTCCCGGCCCCGCGCCAACCCGTCCGCGCCGCCCCGCTGCCGCCCCATCCCGTCGCCACCCCGTCCGCGCCGCCCCGCTGCCGTCCCGTCCCGCACCGCCCTTGGGCCGCACCTCGTGCCCCGTCCCGCGCCGCTCTTGGGCCGCACCTCCTCCACCACCCTGCGCCGTCACCGTGCCCGCAACGGACGTGTACGGATGCACCCAGACGCGCCCGCAGCATGCCCCCCCCGCCACCGAAGAGATCGCCCGTATCGAGCTCGGTTGGTGCGTGTGTGCGAGGTGGAGGATTGCCGATGCCGACCCCAGACACGCGCCTTGCGCCACCGCGGATGGCCGCGAGCGCCGCCGCCGACCATGGACACGCGCTGCTCCTCGAGGCGCCTTGCGCCGCCGCGGACGGCCACGAGCGCCGCCGCCGGCGAGAAGCTACCCACGAGACTTCCAACGTGGTTGTGGACTTGATTGTTTTTAAAAAATCTGGAGAAGGACTTGTGTGTAAAACTCTGGATCCATTTGTAATTTTAATTCCTAGAACCAAGTGGGACCGGGTTGTCAGCATTTTGATATTTTTCCAGAAGTTGTAACCCGCTTAGGCAAAAGAAGTGTATCACAACAGTTTCTCCCCACAACAGTTGCTGCCCGCCGGAATCCTGAAACTTGCTTATGCATAAGTAGAAGTTTAAAAGAAGTCACCCTGTGTGGGCTGGAGGCGCCACCGCTATCCCGACATGCAAGCACAACCAGCGGGTCATCATCATTGCTGACATCCTCCCCTTCAGCTCGTCACCTGGCAGGCTGTCGAGGGCACAAATCCATTAGAGCATCTCCACCGGGGGGTCGCAATAGGGCCCCTAAAGCTCCTTTAGGGCCCCGGACAGAAAAACAGGCCACACCGGGGGGTCGCAAAGGCCTCGTCCAGCCCGAAACCTGTCTGGCACCTCCAACAGGGCCTCCACTGTCCGGCCCGAGCCCCCGACACATATGTCCCGCCCGTCAGCCGCACGAAAACGAGCCGACAGTCATTTCTGCTTCCACCCCTCCATCCTCTATTCCCTGATGGCGACTCGCGCTACCGCCGCCACCCTCGACATAGCCATCTCCGCCGTCCCGTTCTCCACCGCCGTTTCTCGCCCCCCAACCGCAACACTCGCCGCCGCCGCTCCCTGTCAAGGCCTGCCTTCTTTCTTCTCCGACAGAAACTCTTCCCTACCGGTGCGACGAGTAAGTCCCTCCCTACCGCCCGCAAGGTGTTCGACTTTTTTCCGACAATGATTTCTTTTATGATTTCTGACATTTTGATCCTTGATTAGGCTATGGACTCGAACGACGAAATAATGTTTCACCAAATGATGGAAGAGCAGACCACACTTGAAATGGATGATCAAGATAATGAAGAGGTCATCCGAATTCTTGTGGCGATGGTGCATGCAGAGGAAGTCGAACCCAAACGCGGTGGATCTATGCCTGGAAAAAAGGCTAACACGAACCGGGACCGGGCGACGGGACATATGCTTTTGTTCAATGATTATTTTGCGCACCAGCCGGTAAACGATGAGGTTGCTTTTCGCCGGCGCTTTAGGATGAATAGAGGTTTGTTCCAGAGCATTGTGCATGGTGTGCGAGAGTATGATGAGTACTTTGAGCTTAAGAGTGACTGCACCGGACTTCTTGGTTTCTCATCTATTCAAAAGTGCTCGGTTGCTTTACGGTGTCTTGCATATGGGACTCCTGCAGATTATATGGTCGACCACTTCCGTATGGCTGAGTCGAATGTCAGTGAAGCCACTTACAGGTTTTGCAAGGCGGTGAATACGGTGTTTGGACCCACATATCTGAGGGCACCAAATGCTCAATACAATGCTCGGCTCTTGGCAGTAGCTGAAGCGAGAGGTTTTCCAGGGATGCTCAGAAGCATTGACTGCATGTATTGGAAGTGGAAGAATTGTCCATACGCTTGACAGGGGATGTATAAAGGAGGACATCTTGAAGCATGCATCGTTGTACTTGAAGCGGTGGCCGACTATGATACGTGGATTTGGCATGCTTTCTTTGGTATGGCCAGTGCTCACAACGATATCAACGTGTTGCAACGTTCTCCGATTTTTGCCAGACTTGCTAATGGTGAAACTCCTGAGTGTAACTATGAGATCAATGGTCATCAGTATAACATGGGCTACTACCTAGCGGATGGCATCTATCCATCATATTCTACATTTGTGAAGACCATTCGCAATCCTGTTCCTCCGGCAAAAAAATATTTTGCAAAGAAACAGGAAAGTGCTTGGAAAGATGTTGAGCGAGCTTTCGGTGTGCTTCAATCCTAGTTTGCGGTTGTCAGGTATCCTTCTCTAGCTTGGACAGTAGAACAAATGTGGGAGATTATGAATGCTTGCATTATTATGCATAATATGATCATCGAGTGTGAACGCGACCCTGCCGTGCTTTTGCCGCCCCGGCTTCCTCTTGACCACTATGTTTGGAACCCGTTTGATGGATAGGAGAACCTTGAACCCATAGTGCCAGGCCCGCCGCCAAACGCGGCGCAAAACTTTGCAGAATTTCTCGCGGTGCATCAGTGTATTCATGATGAAGTTGCGCACCAATAACTGCAAGATGATTTAGTGGCGCATCTGTGGGAGCGCCATGGCGGAGAGGACGGTGGCCTTGTTTGAAGCACATTTCATATTACAGATTGTTTTGTTGTAATAATAATTAGATTTTAACCCATACCAACTATGCAGTTAATTTCCATATGTTTGAATTAATATTTGATTTTCTGAATTGTGTTTGGTGTCCGGCCGTTTAGGGTGTGCCGGTGGGGGAGGGAAAAAAACACCGGACATATGTCCGGCATCCCGCAATTAGGGCTCCAAACGGGTGGTGCCGGATACAATTTAGGCACCCGGTGGAGATGCTCTTACTCCTCTCTGTTTTTTCGCTTGACGCAAACCAGGTAGAGGGTGGGCTAGGACGGGAACTAGCATGCGTGAGGATTTAAGATGGTCGTGTGAGGCGATGAGGATATTGGACAACTGGAGGGCATGGCGTCGCTGCCCTGCCGCCACCCAGTTCTCCATGGCTTGGCTGAATCAGTAGCGGCGTATCGTAAAATATGAACAAATAAATGATAAAACTAAGGCACTGAAATGTATGCATCATCATGCTTTACAGAGACCACGTAATATAAGGCAATCTCATACCACTTCATAAATTAATTAACACAATACAACTCTAATAGACCAATGAGAAGTCCTTCGAAGACCATGTCATTAAACCAACAATAGATTGTATACATAGATTGGAATGGTAAACAAAGAGCAAAATCTGAATGGGTGTATCTATAACTAAAGGCAGCACATATCTTGTTCCAGCACTCAAATCTGAAACAGTATGCATATTCTAAACATCACCATAGTCATAGAATTGTAATTTCAAATATTACTTTTCTGCTGGAGCACCATATTGCAGCTGCAGCATTCATAATTCTTTGTATGAATACTGCAACCAAAATTAAGTAACATAAAGAAATAACTGGTCCACATTTTAGATTCATTATGCAAGCAAACCTGTTAACAAGGTTCACTGCACATGTATAGATTTAACGTAATACAATACCGAATTTCCGTTCTACTCGCTACCCATCTGGTACGCTCTTATATAATTTTTTCAGCTGTGGATGACAAGGTTTTTTCACTCATTCAGTATCTAAACTCTCTAAGAGAAAATGAGATGATTTATCATTGGGCGACACATTGATTTATTTTGTATGATCATGGAGCTCAAGGCCGATTTCAGGCTACTATGGAAAATGGCTACAAAACTGGAGTTTGTATTTATCAGGTGCCAACTTCACTTTGAAAGATCAAATTGGTAGTGGTTCTTAGACGACATATAAGTTTATTATTGCTACAATTCCAACACAGTTCTTTCCCTAAGCCGAAAACTATACACATGTGAAGTCCACAACTGTTTCTTTGAAATAATGAGCAATTGCTCCTAGTTGTTTTCCCATTTGCAGAAGAGTGAGCATGCAAAAAGGTGAATAATCAATGTGTGTTAGGTCACATCACAAAACAACCAGAAAGATAAAGAATACAAAAAATTGCAAGGAAAGTGCATCAACAAAATGATCACTAAGGAAAGGGTTAGTGCTTCAGAAACCAAGTGATTCGTGGGGAGGGATAAGCATACCTATCACAGATTTGCATCACCACTTCAGTCAACATGCTGCAAAATTGTTTACTAAATCAACAAAAGCCACTGGTTTAGCTAAATGAACGTAAACATACGCAAAAAAATATTCCACGACCTTTTTTTCCGAATTAAAGGGCTCTCGCCCCCGATTTCATTAAAATGAAACCACATGTATCCGGTCACAACAGCCTCATACTAGGCACTCCAGGCCCAAAACCAACCTCACCACTCTTTTCTCTTCCTCAACTTTTACTATCCTGTTTCTCAACTTAACCATAAACCTACTCAAACATAACAGTAAACCACAACTCCATTTTTTTCATACAGGCAAAGTTTTTTTTTTTTCTGCCGATGGAAGAATAACAGGCTTCCTGCTAAAACATTCAGCTCCAGCAACTCCAGTAGGATCAACCATTGTCAATCCTCCTTGTCACCGGCCTCCATCCATGACTTTTCCCGAAGATCTCAGATCCCACCTTTGCCAGCCGCCGTGCCGTGCTGCGAAGGTCCGGACGCACGCTTGTTTTCTGCATAATAGACCAGCGCTCGATCCAATTAGCGATACTATACAGTATTACCGTGGGATCATGCGGATAGACATGATCAAAGACAGCTGCATTTCTGGTTAACCATACCGACCAGATTACCGCAGCAACACCCACAGATCATGCGGGTAGACATGATCAAAGACAGCTGCATTTCTGGTCGTTCCTGATTCCACGACCTTGTTTACGAAATTTAGAGCATAATATGTCCATGTCTAAAACAAAAGGAGATTCACATGTATCTTGGCAAGCATATGCTTGTGTGGTCGCATTCTTCAAAAGAAGTCAGGTCGAATGAGCAAAGATCTTAACCTTCAAGAGAGAAACACTTTCAGAAGCATCTGTCTACTGACCAAGGAAAACCAGGGGAATGCCCTGCACAATAAACATAACTTAGTACTGTAGGGTCCAGAAATTTTACAACCTGAGAGGAGTTCCATCTAAAAGTGCAGATGATGCAATGAAAAGTTAATAAAACTTACCACCAACATCTTACGGGTTACTAAAAGTGACAAAGGAGGCCTATAAGATCCATGTTTTATCTGCCCTAACAATTGAATTCCCCTGTTTTTCATGAAATGGAAAATTTCTTTAGAGGAAGTTCTTGCGGGTTTGGTCACTTATAGAAGTCGCAAACCTACAATTAGAATTCGCACAAAAATGTGTTATTGTGTGCACATCAATGCAGGCTGGGAGAAATGTAACTAAATAGTAAAGACAGCTTCCAGATGTGTCTAGCTCATGCTGCTAATCCTTCCAGGCACACACAGAAAATATTTTCAGAATCACTACTCCCGACCTATCCAAAAGATCTTTGTACCAGATATGACAAATGCAAAAGATCGCCAAGCTATGTTGGTTCAAATAGGGATTTAGATCTGTAGACAAAAAGAAAGATGCATCTGGTACTCTGGAATTTAGATATCTCACTTTGATAGATGGTAAATGCATTTTTACGCTTGTATTGGTTGAACTGATAAGCGTAGAAGCGTCGGTGAGTAAGAGTATAGTTTAGGAAAACAAATACAGAAGCCCCATTGATATAGCTTATGATTTTGTCTCATTGCCTAATGCATGAAACACTACTAATATGACAACTCATTGCCACTAATCTTACAGGACTGCAAACAATATTTTGTTCATTTGGAAACACCAGACAAACAGAAGTAAGACATGCATATTTAACTATGAACAAAGCATGCCTCTACCTTTCCATGGTAACATCCTCCTAATCCAAGTATTCAATTTGGATCAGAGGCTTAAGACACATCACATATCACCAATTCCAAGTAAAATGTTTTTATTACAGAAATAGAGTAACTTTCTGAATATTTAATTTTATACAAGTTGTGGATTGACCAAAATAATATACATTAAATTCAGAAATAGCGTTCGTAATTAAGAAAATATAAAGAAGCATGTCATATAAAGATTCAGCAAAAATATACTAAATGCTTGCATGTGTTTCTCAGGCAAGTAAAATGTTTCCATCCGGAAGCAACACACATGTATGGATTGAGAGAAATTTTCCTTTGAAATGCTAGCAAATTTGTGGAGAGACATGTTAGTAACTGTCATTCATATTCATTATAGAAGCCAATAAACATCCATAGGTTTGAGAAAGAAATGAAACTCGCTTTGAACTGTTTGACCTGCTCAATTGTTGAACCGACGACACTCTCTTGCGTTTAGATTTACAATCTGACAGTGGCATACAGTGACACAACACACCTGCCAAGAAGTGCATTGCAGGTTGTCAGTGGCTATAACAATCAAGAGAAGATAATCTATAGCATCAGGAAATAACATATCCTTTTCACATCACCTACAAAGTAGCAGCTCTGCTTCTTTTTTATTTTTCTTTGAAATCTTATATGGAAGACGATTACCACATCTATCAACCTGCTACACAGTAGATTAGATACAAGTGAATTGAGTTATAATAAATGAGGCAGCTACAAACTGAACCATTACAGCTTCACACATCGCGTTACCTGAAATAGGATTGACCCTCTTTCTCATTATTGGGAGTCACTTCATGTGCGCCATCAGTGACATACTTCTCCAGAGAGCACATCCCGACGGTGTTGAGGGCGCAGGCGATGGCGGCACAGCTGTCGTTGCGCTCGATGAGTGGCCAGACTGGAGCGATGTGTTTCTCCTGGCTGCACCCATGTTCTCATGGTCCATTCTGTACAAACCTGCAATCTGAAAATAAAACTATTGGAACTAAATATAAACTAAACAAAGCAAGCTGAGGCCTCAAAAGGATTATCCAAGATGTATGTGTGTTTAATCCTGTACATAACAAAATTAGCAAACAATGGGCAGGCCGCATAAACAAAGAAAGCAAATAAATGCTGTAAAAGAAACAATCCTGATTGGTTTCTGCCCAAGCGGAGCACATGTAAACCAATCCAAATAGTAGGCTAAAGAGACATAATTAGAGATTTTTCACTGCCAGGACCAAAGTTACAACTTCTTCGTAGAAAGTTGGCTACAGCCTTTTAAAATATAATGGACATCACATATAGTTGGTTTATCATAGCAAAAGGTACAGATATCTGTACAATATTGCACAGAGGTATCTGATTTCAGTTCTGTATTAAGGCATCATAAAAAACAAGTTACAGAGGTATAGTTGTGAATTGCAACAAAAAAATTGATTAGAGCCTCTATATGTAATATAAAAGGAAGCAAAGTATCCCAAAGGAGAGTAGACACAAAATGAGCCATGAACAGTTGTCACTCTGAAATTTAAAAGGAGTTGAAGAACACAAAATACAAAAAAGTTCTCATCACCTTCGCAATGTAGCTTAGGAGAATTTTGAGAGGTAAGGTGGTTGTTCGAATTATTGTCAAATGTAAGCAACCTTCAACGTGTTGTCACGCTTCAATGAACTACTCCAGAAGAGAACCATCAACCGTCCTGTAATATGTAACATCAATGTATATAAGCATGGCACACAAAAGACCAGCCTCGTACAGTATAACATTGTTCTCAACAATGAGGTCATCAAATAGCTTGATTAGTCTAATCAATGGCAACACATTCAGCACCAATAGGCAGCATAATCCATAGATAAACCATCTAGAGAAACAACCAGGCACGGACCAAAGGTGCAGAAGGGCACACATCCAGCACCAATCGAGCGATAGGCATGGACACCCTCCAGGGTCCAGGCCAAGAAAAACAGATTGACAAAATCACACTACCACCCTCAAATCGGAGCAAGATCCCGAAATTTCACGGCCGGAATGCTCGGGTCGAAGGGAATTGGGTTTCTTGATTTGGGAAGATGGAGAGAGCTTACGGCCAAGGGTGGGGGGGGCAGTGTTGTCGTCGAGCGGCCGGCAGTGATGGCCGGAGACACTCCACCGTGACACGAGTTCCGTCTTGGTCTCCGACCTGACCTCGCTGCTCCTCCAGTCCTCCTCCCACCGCCATCCTCCTCGCTCCCCCATGAAGACCACGCCACACCTGCTCTCCCATGAGAATAATAGGGGCGCGGCGGCGAATTAAGCACATAGGCTAGGATCAACATCACGTGCAGGAAAAGAAAATTAATGGCTGAACTTACTTACCAAGAAGAAGCAGGCCCGCCTCAGTTTGGCGGGCAGAGTGTGTGAGCCGTCCTCGTCCCCCCGACGACGAGGACGAAGGGAGAAAGTGAAGGTGCGGTGCCGGAGGTGGCGCCAGAAAAGGAGATCTCGAGCCCAAGGCAGCCGTGGACGACCTTCTCGAGGCGGCTGTCAGGTACTAGAGAGGTATGGAATAGAGCATATGTTGGTAGTTGAGGGTATATTGGGTATTACACCTTTAGTGGCATCTAGTAGTTGGCTATGTCTTTATAAGCCACCATTGTATCTTGTAATGGCAACCAAGAAATATAAACCCTAATTTTACTTTTATTTTCTGCAATTTATCTTAGATTTAATTCCTGCAATTTACCAGTTTATCTACCGATCTTCCCCAAAATCCTCTTCTTCGTGATCCAATTCCGCCAGGATCCATCGGGATCCTGACAGTTGGTATCAGAGCAGTTCGATCCGCCGGCCTGCTCCCTCCCTTCCCTCCCTTCTTCCTCGATCTATCGCACCGGCGATTTCTTCTTCCTCTCCTTCGATCTGATTCCCGTCCATGGCGAACGCGCCCTACCCTTTCCCCGCCGTCTCCTACGCCGCCACCTACTGCTACCCACCTCCCGCCTCCGCGCACGCACCCCCGCCTGGCTTCTTCCCCGCTCCACCGTACGCTTTCCCCTACCCAAATCAGCCACCACCACCATCCCCATCCTACCATGCCGCCGCGTACCACCACCACCACAGCTTCCAGCTCCATCCTCCCTACACCCCTCCCCTCCCCGCCACCTACCACTACCCGCACGACTCCCGGTCACCTCCTTTCACGCCGTCGGACCAAACCCTCGCGCCGCCGCCTGAGACAATAGCGCCGCCATCCGATTCCCCACCCTCCCTACCCCAACCCCAACCAGATCCACCACACCCCGACCGCACCAATCGATCCGACCACCACCGCTTCCAGCTCCCTCCTCCCTCCCACCCGAATCCCCACTGGCACCAGGGCATGCAGCAGATGCAGCCGCCGCCTCCCACGCCCAGGAACCCCTGGCAGCCTCACCATGCTGCAGACCAGCCCCCACCGCCGAGCTCTCCGCCTCCACGACGGCCTCCCCCAAGCTCACCTCCTCCACTGGCCGCATCCATGGCCGCCGCCGCACCCGCGTGGCCTTTCCCCTCCGCCTTCGTCCCCGCCGTCCAAGAAGGCGCCGCCCCGAGCACCTCGTCGTCCCGCCGCCTCCCCGACTCTCCAGGGACGACGTCCGCCTCGGCAGCCGCGCTTATCGTCCTCTGCTCCGGTCCCGGCCCCGAGCGCCGCCCGAGCTCGCCGTCCTCTGCTCCGGTCCCGGCCCCGAGCGCCACCCAAGCTCGCCGTTCCACACCTCCAACCACCAACACGCCCGCCGCAACTGGTGCCTCCATTGGTCCGGCCGTGTTCGCATCCACCACAGCAGCGCCTTTATTCAGCAACACCACTGCCTCATCTTCGTCTCCAGTTACAGCTGCTACAACGACCAAGGTTGCGTCTGCTCCCTCAATATTCTGTAATACCAGTGCAGCAACAAGCTCGTCAAAGAGCTATCTTAGCTACCCTTTTGGTCCATCTGGTTCTGCTCCTACACAAGCGTGTGATTCTGTTTCAGTGATGCATTCATCCGCTGTGCCCTCAACCATGGCTTGTGTTGCTCCAAAGTTGTTTGGTGAAATGCCTACACCAGTCTCTTGGCAGGGAACACATAGTAAAGCTCCTAACTACTGTTCTGCACATCCCAATCCGATTCAGAGTTGTGTGAGCAACCTCAGTGAGAAGAAGCAAGACAGCGGCGCGACATCCCAGATCGAGAAGAGCGGCGACACCTTCCACCCCTCGACGCCTAACTTCAGGTGCCAAGGCAGCGACTTTCTCACCAAGGGCAAAATGAAATCTCCCAACGGGGAGCTTTTCTGCAAGCAGATGGACTCCAGCACGCTCCCCATGGTCCATGCCAGCCTCGACCACTGCTTCTTCATGAAGGAGGCTGCATCGGTTCAAGCAGTGGCAGCTGAGGGCGTCCCGACGAAGGACGGCACCCACTGCCGGCAGTCGTGCGAGTCCATCAACATACAGGCTAGTCTTGATCAACAGCAAGCACGTGACCGGACTTCTGTCGACAATTTGCAAGGTGAGCTTGCGAAACTCACATCAATGGCCTCACAGTTCGCACTTTCTATCAGCAAGCAAACGAATCCAGCACTTCCAGCTTCATCACCATTGCGAGTTACTGGTACTGCTCCTGTCGCCTCGAAGGTGTTTGATACAATGCCAACATCAAGCTCTGGGTGTTCGAAGGTGTTTGGCAAGCAATCGAGTGCAGCAGCAAGCTCGCCAACGACCTCTGGTGGTTCCCGTTTTGGTGCATCAGGTAGTACTTATGCTGCTCCACAGCTGTTTGGTGAAACGCCAACATCAAACTCTTGGCAGGAAACACATGGTACAGCACCTGACTACCGTTCCGGGCATCAGAATCCGATTCAGAGTTCGTGTCTGAGCAACCTCAGTGAGCAAAATCTTGGTGGAATGCCCCAATCCTATGGGTTCAGTAATCTCAATCGCCAAAGCATAATCTTGGCAGATGGCACCGAGCGCAACTACTTTACTCTTCCGGCAGATTATCCCTTGAAGCAAGCAACTCCACCAATGTCTCTGTCAGCAGAAGCAAATATTGCTGTCACAGCCCAGCTGCCTGTAGAAGCAAAAGAAGCATGTCTGACGGCATTTTGTTGTTCCAAGACCAACAACACTGCCGGTTCTGAGACGATGTATGTTCATGACGTGCAGCCACTAACAGTTGTGCAAGATGATCACAAGGATTTCACTCCTGAGCAGCAGCAAAATAATGAGAAGACAGTAGTCAATGTACAGCAGCTGAGGGTCCCACCATTGTATGTGTTGGAAATTGATGAGACAAGAAATGCATGGGATCCTGGAATTGGAACACCCTCTTCGATTCATCTCTGGCTGCAGGGTTTGGCTACAGGGATGGCAACTAGGAAAGCTTTGTCTTGGTCACAGGTGTTAGAACTAGCACCATGTCAAAGTCAAGTGGCTACTGCTTCCTTCGTATGGGACCCTGGGACTATGTTACCTTGGTACAAGTCCAAATGGGGGTTACTATTCATAGAAGAAAAGATCAGTGGGTGCACAAACATCAAGTTCTACGGAATTGCCCTCTGGATGATCAATTTCCAACCTCCTTGACAAGAATGAATGAGATCTGAAGGATAATTGATAAAAGTTTCTGTAGAAACTTGTTCCATTGGTGACCAATGGCTTCAGGGGGGGAGTAATGTCAGGTACTAGAGAGGTATGGAATAGAGTATATGTTGGTAGTTGAGGGTATATTGGGTATTACACCTTTAGTGGCATCTAGTAGTTGGCTATGTCTTTATAAGCCACCATTGTATCTTGTAATGGCAACCAAGAAATATAAACCCTAATTTTACCTTTATTTTCTGCAATTTATCTTAGATTTAATTCCTGCAATTTATCTAGTTTATCTACCGATTCCTCTCAAATCCTTCTTCTTCGTGATCCAATTCCGTCAGGATCCATCGAGATCCTGACAGCGGCGCACCACGATCAGCGGCGGCCGTGTAAGTTCCCGGATGCACGGAACGGGGCGGCGCCTGCGCTCCCTCCTGGCGCCCTGCCGCACACGGGCACCGAATCCGGAGGCCAATGGTTTCACCTGTCGCTGCTGCGGACGCGGCCAAAATGAGTGGGACGCGGATGAGGTGGTTTCGCCCGACGCAATCTCTCTACAGGCGCGCGGAAATTCAGTTCCAGTTTGTTTCCTTACTTCCTGTTTAGGCGCGGCCACCATGGCAACTGGCGAGTGATCGTGGCGGCGAGAATACGATCAAGGCGACAACATACCTTCGTCATCCCACTAGGATTCACAACCAGTCGCCGTCCCTGACTCGCAGCTGCGACGGCGATTCGTAACTCGTCATCGGCAGAAAACTTTCACGGCGGAAGAGAAGACGTTGGTAACGACGCAACACCCCGTATTGGCATATGCTATTTTATTCCTCTCCCGCATTACCAGATTTTTAGGATTCGCTTGGAGAAAACCTTGGAAAAGATTAATGATCAAACTCCCACGACTACTACAACAACGCCCAAAAACCACACTGTCCCATGGAGAAAACCTGCACATGGTTAGTTCAAACTCAACACTAGCACATCCTGGACTAGGGGTGCCAACATCTGTGACTGCATATGGTTCGTGTATGAAGAAGATAGTCTGGCTGCTACTGCCATTATCAAGTCATATGCAGAAAATTCAGAGATATTCCAACAGTCACACGTTTGTGGTGTTATGCAATTATCTGCCCCAGCTCGCGTACTGAAGCAATTTTTTCTTGATTGTCACCAAAATGATGAGAAAAATTGCTGTTAAAGGTGGTCTTTTGGGGGTTTTATATGCGCTTAAGAACTGATATTAATTTTGTTCTTTCTGGTAGTTAGATATCAATTTAGAATTAAGATGACAAATTTATTTCGTTTCATAATGCAGGCACATTTTGTGGGAAGGAAATCATGGATCCCTGTGACAATTTGAATGTGTGTTTTTTTTCGGTGGTGAGTTCATTCGAGTTGGTGCTGAGCTACAGTACGTGGGGGAGATGAGGCCGTGTCAGAAATTGAACGTGCTAGATTATCTCTAATAGAGTTAAAGGCACATCTGAGTGAACACATGAATGTAAAGAAATCAATGAAGTACTACCTTTTGCTTCCCGGCAAAGAACTGGTTAATGGATTATTGTTTCTGCATGATGACCTTGGTTGCAAGAAAATGTCTGATCTGACAACTGACGGCGGAGTGGCAGAATTATTTGTGGAGTACCATGGTGAGGATGATGAAGAAGAAGACTGTGAGAAAAGCTAGTGTGACTTTGAAGATGAAATAGGAAGTGAAGAAGATAAGGAAGACACTGATATTTCAGAGCCTGAAGTTGTGCTTACAGCTGATGCTAGCATTGTCTTCAGTTGTCCATCAAAGCTGGGCATGGATAAAAGCTCAACATCAAAAAATATTCAGAGAAGCGACAAGTTTCAAGAGGGACATAGCTCACAACATGCTATGACTGGGAGTTGGGGCAGCCAAAGATATGTGCAAGGAACAATTCCTTGGTCTGTAGCGACAGACCCAAGTGAGAGGGTTGCAGTAGAAGAGGATGAAACAGATTCTCAGGTTAGGGCAAGCCAGATGCAGAACAAAGGCAAGGAAGGAGCTCCATCTAGTTCAGCGAAAAAGATGGGAAGCAAGATTTATACTGCAGCAAGCAACATACAAAAGAAGGCCAAGAAGTGATCAGAGAGCATGTGGCAAAGTTGGTCCACTTTTTTCAAGTGTCTTTAGCTTATCTGTTGATAAACTAATGTCCTGAACATGGTACTCCCTCCGTTCCATAATGTAATCCTTTTTAGCATTTCTCTTTCCATCCGTATCTAGACATGTTTTAGTGCAAGATTCATTTGAACCTTATTACACTAAAACATGTCTAGATACGGATGGAAAAAGAAATGCTAAAAAGGCTTACATTATGTAACGGAGGTAGTAGTTGTCATTTTGAGTTATTTAAACTTATGTGCTGAATATGTATGCGACATGCCATTGTCTGCCATTTATTTTGGTGCCATGGTGTTGATACTACTAATTGGCATGGCTTATATTAAATTTGCAGTTAATATTCTAGTATATTGCATTGCCAATGGAATATTGCTGAACCAAATAGATACTCCAGTTAATTGAAAACAAATAGATGCTACATTTAAGTGACACAAGCTGTACATTACACTTCTCTATTAGCCTACCATTGCACAGCCATAAACACTACCAGCAATGTAATCTTACACAAATACATACTCCCTCCGTTCCTAAATATAAGATGTTTTAGCATTTCTCTTTTTATCCTTATCTAGACATGTTTTAGTGCAAGATTTATTTGAACCTTACATTAAAACATGTCTAGATACGGATGGAAAGAGAAAGGCTAAAACATCTTATATTGTGGAACGGAGGGAGTACATCGTTTTACTTACCTTGTAGCACCACCATTTTCTACAGGCATTTTTGGCCCTATGATTTTAAAGATATTCATTCTTGTCCCTTAACTGTTGGAGGCGCCTTCAGCTTCAGGGCGCAAACGCACAACCTGGCGAGCTCGTAGGCCATCGCGTGCTCACGATGGCACCGCCGACCTTGCCGGTGGCCTGGCTCCGCCACCCATGCGCCAACGGCCCCTTTCTGTGGACGCTTCAGCTGATGACCACAACATGGCCTCCATCCTATCTCTCAGTCCTCTTCTCTTCCTCAATCCTAATATTGATTTTGTTCCCCACTCGCTCAGTTCAAAAAACCACAAGATCTAATTAAGTGAACAGGCCCACGGCCCACAGCCCACCGTCATATCCTAATCCGTGCACCCAAACATGCTTTTACCCGAAAACAAGGGACACCCTATACCTCGCCTTTAGCGAGTCGAATCCAATGTCTCGCCCGCACGAATCCTCCTTATGGGCTCGGTGGACTTTTTTTCTCTCTCTCTCGGTTCCCTTGCTGCCAACACTAATCGAGTTTGGCGTGTACTTCCGCACGTACGTGTACCAATTTTCTATCGTGATCCAGTGCCCGTGACTGAATGTACATACATGTACTGGGCTAGCCTGGCCAGGTCATACATGTACTGCACCAATTTTGATCGTGATCCGGTGCGTTTGGTTTCTATCGTTTTCTTAGTTTTTGCGTGTCTTTTTATATATTTTTTAGAAATGTTTTCATATATATATTTTTAATCTCAACCATTTGAAAAATAAACATTTTTAAATCTTCAGGTTTCAAAAATGGTTCGAAATTTTAAAAAGGTTTCAATTTTAAAAATTGTTCAGATTTTGAAAATTGTTCATTTTTAAATGGTTTCAATTTTGAGAATGGTACATATTTTGAAAACTGATAGTTTTGAAAATGTTTAAGATTTTGGAAATTGTTCATTTTGAAAATGGTTCCAAATTTGAAAATAGTTCAGTTTTGAAATTGGTTCAAAACTAATAGTGAACTAAAAATGCCGGTGAACCAAAAAAATAATAATGAACCAAAAAATGTCGTGAACCAAAAATAATATTGAACCAAAAATAATAGTGAACCAAAAATATAGGCGAACCAAAAATAATATTAAACCGAAAATAATAATGAACCAAAAATTCGGGTGAACCAAAAATACCAAAAATAATATTGAACTAAAAATAATAGTGAACCAAAAATTCAGGTGAACCAAAAATTCGGGTGAACCGAAAATAATAGTGAACCAAAAATACCGGCGAACCAAAAAAATAGTGAACTGAAAATAATAGTGAACCAAAAATTTGGGTGAACCGAAAATAATAGTAAACCAAAAATTCAGGTGAACAAAAATAATAGTGAACCAATACCGGCGGACCAAAAAAATAATGAACCGAAAATAATAGTGAACCAAAAATTCAGGTGAACCGAAAATAATAGTGAACCAGAAATTCGAGTGACTGAAAAATAATAGTGAACCAAAAGTTTTGGCGAACCAAAAATAATAGTGAACCAAAAATAATAGTGAACCGAAAATAATAGTGAACCAAAATTTTGGGTGAACCGAGAATAATGGTGAACCAAAAACAGATTTTTGAAAAATTGTTCATAATTTAAAATGGTTCATATTTAAAAATTGTTCATTTTTGAAAATGGTTGATGGTGTTGATTGTAGAGTTGGGTTGTGTCCCAAGCGAAGGTGTGGATGTAGCAAGTAGCAGTTTTTCCTCGTTAACGAACCGAGATTTATCAAACCAGTAGGACTTTGAAATCAACAACAAAGTGAATGTTGAAGATCTCTGGCGCTTAATCTTCAACAGACGTGGACCTGCACACACTCAACCAAATACTTTGCCCCCAACGGCGGAAAGGTTGTCAATCTTTCCGGTCTCGCAGAAAACAAAGCGGTTAATTGTATAGTGAAATAGATGAAAATATGAAAATGGACCAGTGGAGTAATGATGATGAAAAGTGATGAATAAAGATTGTAATCAATGTAAAAAGATGGACCGGGGGCCATGGGTTCACTAGTGGAGTCTCTCAAGTAAATAAAACACTCATATAATGGGTAAACAAATTACAGCTGGACAATTGACAAGATCATAACACAAACTTAATCTAGCTATGACAAAGAGAACATGATAATATTTATGTAGGAATCACGACAATGAACAAAGACCATTGAGTCCAACTGCATCTTTGTCCAAAAAGTCCACCGTTGGATCGCTATCCAGCCTGTCACCCAACGGTATTAAGTTGTAAGCAACAGACATTTGCATTAAGTAAAGCGCATAAAGTAAGCAATACTAATATCAAAAGAGATATTAACACCGATGTTTTACCCTTAGTAGCAATAGCACACCCTCGCTCTTAGACGTTTCTGTCACTCGTGTCCAGGAACAAAAGGGGCATGAACCCACTATCTAGCATAAATACTCCCTCCTGGAGATACACACAATCACTTGGCCAAAATAACTACGCACATCGGAGAGCATGCAAGAACAATAAATCAACATATAAGAATCATGCACAATATGATCATAACTTCATAATTCATCGGATCCCAGCAAACACATCACATAGCATTATAATAGTCGATCTTGATCATGTTAGGCAGCTCACAAGATCATAAGACATGAAGCACAAGAGAGAGACTACCATCTAGCTACTGCCATGGACCCATGGTCCAAGGTGGAACTACTCATAAGTCATCTCGGAGGAAGGCATGGCGATGAAGAGCCCTCCGGGAGCGATCTCCCCTCCGGCAGGGTGCCGGGATCAGCTTCAGAATCACCCCTGAACTAGGGTTTATGATGGCGGCGCCTCGGGGTGAGTTGTCTGAAAAATAATGGCCACCCCGATGTTTTTAGGTTTAATGGTATTTTATAGGCGTCGGAGGGGGCCTAGGGGGTGCCCGACGGGCAGGGGTGGGTCCCACCCGCGCATGGCCCTAGGGCCGCGACAGGGGGCCGCCCCTGGCCTGTGGGTGGCTCCCCAGGCTGCCCTTTGGTCTCCTGGTGCCTTCCGTCGAGTAAAAATCCTCCGTAAATTTTCGTCTAGTTCCGAAAATATTTGCAGAAGTAAATTTTCTGAAATACAAAAACATCAAAAACAGGAAACTAGTACTAGGCATCTTGTCAATAGGTTAGTCCGACAAAATGCATAAAAAATATGTAATATGATAACATGTGACAACATCACAAAACTAGCGTGGATCAATAAAAATAATAGATGCGTTTGACACGTATCAACATCCCCAAGCTTAACTCCTACTCGTCCTCGAGTAGGTAAGTGATAACAAAATAATTTTTTATGAGACATGCAACCAACACAATCATGATCAAGATAGTAATATAAAGCATAGGATGTGAATGATGTGATACAAAAAAATTGTGTCTATAGTTGATAGCAAGAAAGAAATGAATAACCAAGTTGAATTATTCGAGCAAAACTTTTCATAAATAGTACGTTAAAGACATGAAAGCAATGTGATCCACATACTTTATTAATTCTCAAAGGTAATAGTTCCACGAGAAAAGTGTTTGAGAATCAAAACAAAGAAGATGTAAGTTTTAGCAAAAAGCTTCAACTTCCAACGGTAAAGTCAATATAAAGATCCATGTTTAATCTAACAATGCAATATGATCAATGATACCCAGGGTCAATGCTAAATGTTTTCTTTGGTGGAGATAGAAGGAAAAGGAAAACTGACTCAACATTAAAAGTAAATAAATACACTTCGCAGAGGGAAGCAGGGATTAGTGCTAGAGATTTTTATTTTTATAAAACAGAAGTAAAACAACTTTGAGACATGCATGCTTTCGTCAACGACTTCACAACAGAGAAGATATCTAGTCCCTCATAACAAGCAAGGATTTTGGACTTGTGAGAGCAGCTGGTTTTTAGAGGAGCGAGTACGCTCCTATTTCTCCTTGGTTTCACCACTGTCCAATGTTTAGAGCTGATTTCTTAGATTTTCATTGCGCGGAGGAGAATGGTGTGTTGTATTTATATTTTGCTTAAGCTGCTCTCGGGTTGATTCAAGTGAAGATGTAAGCCATCGACACCGGGTGAAAGGAGGGAAATGACCTTACTTGTCACAAGTTATATCTAGCTCTCTACTGCTCCCTCATGAGCTTAAAAACAGAGACACAAAAAGAAGTATTTTGAACATTTTAAAGATAGCACATGACAAATTTACACGGAATGGCAAGAAATACCATGCATAGGTAGATATGGTGGACTCAGCTGGCAAGATAGTTTGGCTTTGGGATTTGGATGCACAAGTGAACTCTACACTCAATACGAATTTTTAGGCTTAGCAAACAAGGTATTTGAAGCAAACATCTAACATTAACCGGTAACAGAGTAACATAAGACATTAGCCAATCATAACCATAAATGCTCCACACCTTCTCCCTTGTTGACCAAACAATTTTTTTGATGAAAAGATTAGCTTTATGAATTAATTACTATGAAACACCACACAGTTTTAAGCTTTTAACAGTATTTCTTTACTAATCAATTCCACTCAAATAACCAGCAAGTTTAAGAATTCATATCAATATCTCAATATCTCAAAATAATTGAGAAGCATCAAGTATCCACACAATGATCTACAATACTATGCAGGCTTTTCATTTCATTCCAATGTCACATGGATAGCATTTTGTCACTTTGACAATTCAAACAATTTATCAATAAAAACTCTCCAACAAGTATAAGTGAAGAACAAGAGAGTTTAAACATCAGCAACTAGCAGCCCTAAATAAGATAAAAGCTAAAAGCGAGAGCTCACTAACAAACAAACAGTAGCTAAGAATACTCAACAAGATATAAGCGAAGCAAAGGAGTATTCAAATTAAAAAGCGGAGCGTGCCTCTCTCCCACACAAATAAAGGTAGGATCTAAGAAGGATATGACCAGCAAATAAACAAACAAAACTGAAAGCAAAAAGACGCTCCAAGCATAGCACATAATATGTAAAGTGATAAAAACTTAGTTAAACAAAGATGACCTCATGATAGTCGATGAAGAAGAGGGGATGCCTTGGGCATCCCAAGATTTGACGCTGTTGATGGTTCTTGATATTCAGAGGGGGTGCCATGTGGGGCATCCCCAAGCTTGAGCTTTGATCCATCTTCAATTTCTTCATTATCCTCTCCTTTGGAACTTAAAAACTCCGTTCACATAAAACTTCTCATAAACTGATTAGAGGGTTAGTGCTCATAAATTAAAATGCACATGTGTTCAACTCAATAAAAATTATAAATAACTTTATTGGGCATTAGCTACTGTTTACTAAGCCTCAATGTGATACTCCTCCCCAAGAGTATCACATTTGACGATAGTAAAGAGACGAATACAAAATAAAAAACAGAATCTGTCAAAAACTGAACAGTCTATAAAGATCGAATTTTTCGAGGCACTTCTGTAGCTCAAATCAGAAAACTCAAAACTAACGAAAGATAGAAAAAACTATCAGGCTTGCTTTCTAAAAATATCAGAAAAATATAGAATTCAGAGATTGTTTGGATTTTCGAACAGTGAAGGACAGAAATCTGTTTCTGGACAGCAAAACAACACCTCGCACTTTCAATGCATTAGAGGCTAAACTTAGCACAAAAAACCAAAATAAAATGATACAATGAAGTTGCTACAGGGGAACAACTTCAAGACTCAAGAAAAGAAAAAACAAACTAAAAGTAAAAGATGGGTTGCCTCCCAACAAGCGCTTTTCTTTAACGCATTTTATCTAGGCGCAATGCCAAATATCAAGTTTTTTCGGAGGCCTTTGCAATATCAAGAGCATAGCTTGACCTTATGATTGATTCAAAAGGAAACTTCTTTCTCTTTCTAGTGAAGTGTTCCATCCCTCTTTTAAGTGGGAACTGAAATCTTATATTTCCCTCTTTCATACCAATAATAGCACCAACGGTTCTAAAAAATGGTCTCCCCAAAATAATATGACAAGAAGCATTACACTCAATGTCCATAAAAATAAAATCAATGGGAACATAGTTATCATTAACAAAAATAAGGACATCATCAACTCTACCCAAAGGTTTCTTTTTAGAACAATCAGCAAGATGAACATTTAAATAGCATTATTCGAAAGGATTTAAATTAAGCATTTCATAGAAACTTTTAGGCATACAGAAATACCAAGTTCACACAAAGCATTACAATCAAAGTCATTTATTCTCATGTTAATAGTGGGTTCCCATCCATCTTCTAATTTTCTAGGAATAGAAGTTTCTAGCCTAAGCTTTTCTTCCCTAGCCTTGATAAGAGCATCGGTAATATGTTTGGTGAAGGCAATATTTAATTTATTAGCATCCGGTGACTTAGCAAGTTTTTGTAGGAACTTTATGACTTCAGTAAGATTGCAATTATCAAAATCAATTTCATCATCTTTAAATAGGCTAGGAGGTTCTTCATTAGTAGTTTGGATAGTATGAACTTTAACAGTTTTCCTATTCATTTCAGCAATTCTAGCTTCTTCTTTCTCTCTAGCCTACCTAGCTTTCAAGCGAGCCATCATCCTTTCATTCTCATTCATTTGAATAGAAATAGCATTTAAAGATTCAGTAGGCTTGTCTTGAAGAGGAGTGGTTCTAATTTTTAAAATTTCAACATCATGAGCAAGATCTTCCACTTTAGAGACAAGTCTATCAAGTTTTTCAAGTTTCTGTTCAACAGTTTTGTCGAAAGCTTTTTGTGAAGTGATAAATTCTTTTAAAATATTTTCAAGATCAGAGGACACATTCTTATAAGTATTATAAGAATTACCATAGGAATTACCATATGAGTTGCCATTATTGGGAGGATAAGGCTTATAGTTGTTACTACCAAAATTATTTCGATAAGCATTGTTGTTGAAGTTATTTCTATTAAGAAAATTAATATCAACTTGATCCTTTTCTTGGACAATTAATGAAGCAAGTGGGACATTATTAGGATCAATAGGGGACTGATTGGTAGCAAGCATAGACATAATTATATCAACCTTATCACTCAAAGAGGAAATTTCCTCGACAGAATTTACCTTCTTACCACTTGGAACTCTTTCGGTATGCCACTGTGAATAATTTGTCATCATCTCATCCAAGAGTTTAGTTGCTGCACCTAATGTGGTGGACATGAAGGTGCCTCCCACGGCCGAGTCCAAGAGGTTCCTTGAAGAAAAATTCAAACCTACATAAAAAGTTTGGATAACCATCCACATAGTTAATCCATGCGTGGGACAATTTTTAACCATAAAATTCATTCTCTCCCAAACTTGAGCAACATGTTTATTATAAAATTGTCTAAAGTTCATAATGTTACACCTCAATTGTATGATTTTAGCAGGTGGATAATATTTTCCAATAAAAGCATCTTTGCATTTAGTCCAAGAATCAATGCTATTTCTAGGCAAAGATAATAACCATTCTTTTGCTCTCCCTCTCAAAGAGAAAGGAAAAAGCTTAAGTTTTATGATGTCACTTTCTACCTCCTTATACTTTTGCATATCGCATAACTCAACAAATTTATTTAAATGAGAGGCGGCATCATCAGTACTAGCACTAGAAAATTGCTATTTCATAACAAGATTTAGCAAGGCAGGCTTAATTTCATAAGATTCCGCTTTAGTAGCGGGTGGAGCAATTGGAGAGCATATGAAATCATTATTATTAGTGCTAGTAAAGTCACACAACTTGGTGTTTTCAGTGGAAGACATAATGATAAAATAAAAAAAAGACAGGAATAAAGACTACACTAATTTTTTGTGTTTTAAAATTTTGCAACAAGAAAAATAAGCTAACGAGAAATAGAGCAAGCAATACAAAAATAAAGTAAAGTGATTGAGAGTATGAGACTCCCCTTTCTGTAGCTCCAAAGTCCCTGGCAATGGCGCCAGAAAACTGCTTGGTGGTGTTGATTGTAGAGTTGGGTTGTGCCCCAAGCGAAGGCGTGGATGTAGCAAGTAGCAGTTTTCCCTCATTAACGAACCGAGGTTTATCGAACTAGTAGGATTCTAAAATCAACAACAAAGTGAATGTTGAAGATCTTTGGCGCTTAATCTTCAACAGACGTGGGCCTGCACACACTCAACCAAATACTGTGCCCCCAACGGCGAAAAGGTTGTCAATCTTTCCGGTGTCGCAGAAAACAAAGCTGTTAATTGTATAGTGTAATAGATGAAAATATGAAAATGGACCAGTGGAGTAATGATGATGAGAAGTGATGAATGAAGGTTGTAATCAATGTAAAAAGATTGACCGGGGGCCATGGGTTCACTAGTGGAGTCTCTCGAGTAAATAAAACACGCATATGATGGGTAAACAAATTACAGCTGGGCAATTGACAAGATTATAACATAAACTTAATCTAGCTATGACAAAGATAACATCATAATATTTATGTAGGCATCACCACAATGAACAAAGACCGTTGAGTCCAACTGCATCTTTGTCTAAAAAGTCCACCGTGGGATCGCTATCCAGCCTGTCACCCAACGGTATTAAGTTGCAAGCAACAGACATTTGCATTAAGTAAAGAGCATGAAGTAAGCAATACTAATATCAAAATAGATATTAACACCGCTGTTTTACCCTTAGTAGCAACAGCACACCCTCGCTCTTAGACGTTTCTGTCACTCGTGCCCAGGAATAAATGGGGGCATGAACCCACTATCTAGTATAAATACTCCCTCTTGGAGATACACACAATCACTTGGCCAAAGTAACTATGCACATCTAAGAGCATGCAAGAACAATAAATCAACATATAAGAATCATGCACAATCTGATCATAACTTCATAATCCATCGGATCCCAGCAAACATATCACATAGCATTACAATAGTCGATGATCATGTTAGGCACCTCACAAGATCATAAGACATGAAGCACAAGAGAAAGACTACCATCTAGCTACTGCCATGGACCCATGGTCTAAGGTGGAACTACTCACAAGTCATCCCAGAGGAAGGCACGACGATGAAGAGCCCTCCGGGATCAATCTCCCCTCCATCAGGGTGCCGAGATCAGCTTCAGAATCACCCCCGAACTAGGGTTTACGACGGCGGCGCCTCGGGGTGACTTCTATAGAAAATAATGGCCGCCCCGACGTTTTTAGGTTTAATGGGATTTTATAGGCGTCAAAGGGTGCCTAGGGGGTGCCCCACGGGCAGGGGCGGGTCCCACCCACGGGTGGCCCAAGGGCCGCCCCTGGCCTGTGGGTGGCCCCCCAGGCTGCCCTTTGGTCTCCTGGTGCCTTCCGTCGAGTAAAAACTCTCCGTAAATTTTCATCCAGTTATGAGAATATTTCCAGAAGTAAATTTTCTGAAATACAAAAATAGCAAAAACAGGAAACTGGCACTAGGCATCTTGTCAATAGGTTAGTCCGACAAAATGCATAAAAATTATGTAATATGATAGTAAAAACATGTGACAACATCACAAAACTAGCATGGTTCAATCAAAAATTATAGATACGTTTGACACGTATCAACGGTTCACATATGAAAAAATGGTTCATATTTAAAAATATTCATTTTCAAAAAAAGGTTCAAATTTTAAATTTTGTTCATTTTTGAAAAATGGTTCGGATTTAAAATATGTTTATTTTTGAAGAAGAAACAAAGAAGAAAAATTAAACAGGAAAATTGAAAAATGAAAAGAAGAAAAAAATAAAAGTGACCAAAAATAATAGTGAGCGAAAATTCCGGTGAACGAAAAATGTGTGTGAATTAAAAAATAACGATGAACCTAAAATAATAGTAAATCAAAAATATCAACGAACCGAAAATAAAAGTGAATCGAAAATAAATAAAATTTGGAAGAATCGAAAATAATTGTAAATCAAAAGTAGCTCGATGGGTCCAAAAAAATATATTTATGAGTCACAAAAAATTCAAAAGTTCTTTTAAAAATGTTCAAGAGTTAAAAAATATATTCTTGTATTACAAGAAATGAGGAAAATGTAAAAAAGAAAATAAGAAAAAAAATAACAAAACGTAAAACAAAGAAACAGAACCAGGAAAAATACAAAGAAAAGGAAAAAAAAGGAAAGAAACAGCAAAATAATAGTAAACCGAAAATAATAATGAACCAAAAATTCGGGTGAACCAAAAATAATAGTGAATTAAACAATGTCGGTGAACAAAAAATAATATTGAACTAAAAATAATAGGGAACCAAAAATGTCAGTGAACCAAAATTAATTGTAAACCGAAAATAATAGTGAACCAAACATTTGGGTGAACCAAAAATAATAGTGAAACAAAAATACCGGCGAACCAAAAAAATAGTGAACCAAAAATTCGGGTGAACCGAAAATAATAGTGAACCAAAAATTCTGGTGAAACAAAAATAATAGTGAACCAAAAATACCGGCGAACCAAACAAATAGTGAACCAAAAATTTAGGTGAACCGAAAATAATAGTGAAATGAAAATTCGGGTGACTCGAAAATAATAGTGAACCAAAAGTTTTGGTGAACCAACAATAATAGTGAAACAAAATTACCGGCAAACCAAAAAAATAGTGAACCAAAAATAATAGTGAACCGAAAATAATAGTGAACCAAAATTTCAGGTGAACCG
>QRDG01000159.1:263801-348442 GCA_012064385.1 Puccinellia tenuiflora | reverse complement strand
TTCGCCAGCGGTAGGTAGTACCACTAGACCATCTCCTCTCTCCTCCTTCTTATCCTCTTCTTTCTTTCCCGTTTCTTCTCTCCCTGCTCCCTTCCTGTCGACCCACGCCATCCGGCCGTCCCCGCCGGCAGCTCCTCACCGGTCGGCCTCCACCCGCGCCTCCCCATCTCCTCTTCCCTTGCATCGTCGTCTCGCCCTCGTCTTCCTCCTCCCGGCCTCCATCTGCACCTCTAGCTCGACCCGGCCGCTCCCTAGCTGCTCTCCCGTTGCCGGCTCCCTTCTCCCTCTTTCCCCGTGCCGGCCTGCTGATGACGGGATTGATGAGAGTGTTCTTCTCCCTCAACTACGCCAACAAATACTCTTCATACCCTGAAAGGAAAATAATATATAAGGGATAGGTTGAGCCTCCAAGTGCAGAGTATGTAGGAGTGGAAGTCTTTTTTCCCCAAGAAGGTGACTCGAGGGTTTAATATCGAACTCTCGGGGAATCAGTAGTGTGGGTTTTATCTTCTTGTCCTTCTCTAGATTTCCTGCAAACAAGTAAATTGCTTTGTGCCCTCAACCTCACCAAGTGGTTGTCAAGCACAAGGTGTGAGAATGATATTAAGATAATAATGAATGCAAAACAGCAAATAAAAATGCAATGATGGTGAATAATAATGCAAGGATGATAGTAATGATGATGGAAGGTATTTTTGGGGTTTTTATATGTGAATGCAAGAAGTAAAAGTGTTTGTGTATTTTCTGATTTTAAAATGGCTGAATGTAAAAGATGCTTAATAGTGGTTGGAAAAGTGTTTCTTATGATTAAAAAAATGGACCGGGGTTCATGGTTTCACACATGCACTCTCTCTTTAATATAGTGTGGCAAACAAGTAGACATAGACTTAACATATGAGATTGCAAACAAGTTTAATCATGTTACTAATTATATGGGCATCACGTCCTAACATAGAGACCTTTTGATTATTAGTCTCACTTATACTCCACCAAGATGTGAACTAAATCATGCACGTTAGTAATTAAGATAACATCAGAGTATAGCTTTAAGAGTAATGACATGAAGTTAAAATAAACACATGATGGATCTAGTCTTAGGTAGAGGCATGTCACTCCTCCTATCCTTCAACATGGTATTTTGGTTTATCCCTAGTGAGGTAACAAAGTAAGGTAAACACCCAATGGATCATGATATTAAGCTGTCAGCTTATCACTTCACCACCCCCGTTACTCCAACTAATGCACACGTTCCACCACACACGCTCTCATAAACATGCTTGATCATAACAAGGATATAAGAACGGGGTACATAATATGCATCTACTTTCATAAATGAAATAAACATTGAAATCTCAACATATATTAACTCATAGAAAGATCCACCACAATGGTAATACAACGGTGACCGTAATCATGTTCAGCAGCTCATACGGTGCTAACTAATGAAGCTCAAGAGAGAGAGAGAGATACATATGCTACTGCCACAAACCCATAGTCCAGCGGTGGACTACTCCCTCTTCATCATGGAGACGGTGGAGATGTCGATGGAGAAGAAGGAGACCTCTCCGGTAGGGCTCCGCCGGAGTTTCCCCCCTCCGATCTTCAGCCTCCTGATCTCTGTTTTCTGGTTTCTCTCGTGTGGCGGCTCTCTTCTGGAAAAACGTCGGGGGACCTCTTATATAGGCGTTTTTAGGTCACGAGGATGCTTCTGGGCGAAGGATCGATGCAAATGGGGCCACGAGGGCCAAATTGAGTGGGCCCACACGGCCTGGTACTGTAGCCGCGTGGGACCCCCTCTTTTGGTCCTCCGGCCTCCGTTCGTTGACTTCTTTCGCTCCTAAATCTTCTCCTTCCAAAATATTGACCCCCCTAAATTTATAGCTCATTATGACGTCGTTAAGGTCCTGAAACAAATAAAGAAAGAAATAGGGGTTTTCTGCCTGCGCAGGATTAATTCCATAAAAAGGGGAATCATTATAAATTACCAAAAATCATTAAATAACAGTAATATACCCCTTATATGATGCAAATATGAATGGAATATAAGTGTTATATTGCAAAGTTCATGTAAGCATTTTAGATGCATCACCTGCACCTCTCCCCTAGGCTCGACCTCCTCCTCGTACCCCCATGGTCGTGCCTCCCCGGGGCGTCCTCCGGCCAGCTCCCTCAGCTCCGCCATCGCCGCGGCCAGCCCCCCATCCTCACCTAATTTCTGCCCTCCCGCATCGGCCCGGCCGGCTGCCAGTCGCCGCCAGCTGCCAGCCCTCCTCTCCCCGTCGCAGCCTCTCCCCGTCGCCGCCGCCGCTGCCAGCCCTCCTCTCCCCGTCTCGACCCTAGCCCCCCGCCTCCGTCCCATCCTGCTGCATCGATTCAGCGGTTCCGTGGCCGGCCGGTCGGCGGGCTCCAGTCGCCGGCGTCAATTCGGTTCGTTCCATTCCCCTCCAGTCCGGCGGCGGCAAGCAGAAGAAGAAGGTCGGATCCTACCCCATGTCCCTTTCCCCGTTCGATTCGGCTCTCATCGCCGGCTTTTCTTCTCACGGGAGCTTTCTTGTGTGTGTACATGTGTGCAGAAGTGGAGCAAGGGGAAGCAAAAGGAGAAGGTGAACAAACGCGGTGTTGTTCGACAAGGCCACCTACGACAAGCTCATCACCGAGGTGCCCAAGTACAAGCAGATCATGCCCTCCGTCCTCTCCGAGCGCCTCAGTGTAACGCACTTCTTCCTCAATCTTGTTCCTCCCTACTACTACGTGTCATTGTGATTGTCTCGGGATGGTAGAATATCTTTGTGATCCGTGTTGCCTGGTGCAGCAATGTAGTGTGTGATCTGCTTTCTTAGGCGGATTATTACTGTTTTCGGGGTGTCTATGAGCTATTTAGGGTTGCTTGTGTGTGTGCCGATGATTAAAAATGTTGTGGCACTATGTGGTAACCCTGAAGATCTGCGGAGCCTTGTGATATGCACAAGTACAAGTCCTGTGCATCCTACTTGGCTCCGCCGATCCTTCAGGGCTACTAATTAATTGTGTGTCCGACCTAAGTATGAGGCGCAAAATCTAAGTCATTTTTATTTTGTTTTGTCTGTTTATTCGAAAGCCGATGATTAAAATGTTGTGGCACTAGGTTGTAGGCCTGCAGGTCTTGTGAGCCTTGTGATATGCACAAGTACCAAGTCTTGTGCATCATACTTGGCTCACCAGATCCTGCAGGTCTACTTTTGTGTCTGACCTAAATATGAGGCGCAAAATCTAAGTCATTTTTATTTTGTTTTGTCTGTTTCTTCGAAAACCGATGATTAAAATGTTGTGGCACTAGGTGGTAGGCCTGAAGGTCTTGTGAGCCTTGTGATATGCATAAGTACAAGTCTTGTGCATCCTACTTGGCTTACAGGATCCTTCAGGTCTACTTGTGTGTCCGACCTAAGTATGAGGCGCAAAATCTAAGTCATTTTTATTTTGTTTTGTCTGTTTCTTCGAAAGCCGATGATTAAAATGTTGTGGCACTAGGTTGTAGGCCTGCAGGTCTTGTGAGCCTTGTGATATGCACAAGTACCAAGTCTTGTGCATCATACTTGGCTCACAAGATCCTGCAGGTCTACTTGTGTGTCCGACCTAAGTATGAGGCGCAAAATCTAAGTCATTTTTATTTTGTTTTGTCTTTTCTTCTAAGCCGATGATTAAAATGTTGTGACACTGTATGATTCAGGGAGGAGCTAGTGAACCTTGTGATATACACAAATAAACATTTTGTGCATCCTACTTGGTTCGCTTGCTCCGTCTCTGAAATGTGTGTCCAATTTAAATATGTATGAGGCACAAATCCGAAATCATTTTGTTTTTTCTCTCCCTTTCTGAATGCCGATGATTAAGGCACACTATGTGATTCAGGGAGGTGCTAGCGGACCTTGTGATATGCACAAATAAACATCTTGTGCATACTCTTACTTGGTCTGCTTGCCCCGTTCCTGATCAATGTGTGTCCAATCTATGTATGAGGCATAAACTCGAATCATTTTGTTTCTTCTCTATGAATTGACAAAGCCGATGATTTAAACTATGCCACGGTAAAGGCAAGGAGAGTGTCTACACTGCCTTGTAGTATATACAATTGGAGTGTTTGTATTAATACATGGTCTTGTAGACACTCTTTTTGCCTTGTTTTGCACGGCAATGATATATGAGGCTTTCCATTGTTAACTTCTCGCATTTCGTAAATTTTAATATTACTTTTGTAACAAAATTTTGACTTAGGTGTTCTCGGCGACGATGTCCATGTTGGACCAGATCGGCGATGTGCGGGACTGGGCTCCACCGGGCTGGCACTGGGAGGTGCTACCTTCCGGGACGCGCAGCTTGGTGAGGAATCCGGGTGACGTCGTCGACCCGGATCTTCTATGGTGGCAGTCGCGTGGGCCACACTCGGTGCAGAGGGAGCCGGCCCCCGAGGAGGTGGTACGTCGCCGTATCAGGGAGGAGGATGAGCACGTCCGTCGCTACGTGTATCTATTGGATAGGCAGTATGACAGTAGGTGGTCGTTTTTTCAGAGGTTCCTCCTCACGTGAGCTATGACCCTGTGAGGGTTCCTTCTCTTTGGATGCGCAGCGCCGGCGGCTCAGCACCCCGCGGCTCAGGAACCGGTCGAAGTTAGCTTAATAGCTTCATGTATTAGCTAGTGATATGTAATAATATGATGAACTATGATTGTGATCAACTTTGTCTACTTATACAATTTTGGAAATTGTGTATTTGTACTGGTTTGTCAAATATTTCTCTATATATACTGCTGGAATATGAATTTTGCTATATATAAATTGATGTAATACATTTCTGCTTTTATTTTAAAAGCAGAAATATATATTACTGGCGAACAGGTTCTAGTTCGCCAGTGGTAAAGTCTATCGTTGGCGAACACATGACTGGTTCGCCAGTGGTATCTCACTTACCGCTGGCGAACATGATGTTCGCCAGTGGTAAGCTGTTACCACTGGCGATAGTACCACTGGCGAACCACCTGTTCGCCAGCGGTAGCCGAATTTGGTTCGCCAGTGGTAGGCTTTTTCCTACTAGTGTAAGGGAGAACACGCACATTGGAATTTCTAAGAGGGATCATCTTATTTTGTTACCACCGTATATCTAATTATATCTAATACAAACAAGATACACACAAAATAAGACACACAATAATGACATCAAATGTAATATGATATGATATGGTCTTTGCGCCTTGATATCCATCGGGCGCTCCGGCATAGCACCAGGTCCACGGTGCCTCCACGTCGGTGGCAAAACATTTCATAAAAATATTACCTCGACCATATCACATCTCATGCCCCCTGCAAAATAAAGTTAGACGCCTCTACTTTATCTTTTGCATGTTTTACGTGGCTGTTAGGGCTTTTTGCGATAGAAGCGCTTCTTACCTATGAACTTTCAACCACAACACCGATTAAATAGTTGTCTCTATTACACCCCTTTGAGGGCCCTCCGTTGCAAATGCCATACCAACTAATGTAAGAGAGACAGACACCCGCTAGCCGCATATATGGTACAAGCCATATGTCAATTGCAGAACCAGTCTCGCATAAGAGTACACGTAAGGTCGGTCCGGGCCGCTTCATCAAACATTCCCGCGATATGAACAAGTACACGTGAGAGGGTAACAACTAGAAAATCAATGCCCACATATTTCATATGTGTTCTAACCGTACCAACACATCTACGCATAGATCGGCTATGATACCACTGAAAGGGTTCCGTGACAGAAAACAAAACAAAAATCCTATCGACGAGAACAACGTAGCCAAGAACTATTCTATGCAGATGTAAGGTAACGGAGGGATTCGGTGTTCATACCTTTGAAGACCGAAAGCGTTACGTTCATGCGGAACGTTGGTGATGAAGATGTACAATGACGCCGACCTCAGGGTCGAGTAGTCGAACAAGTGGCGAGTGCCACAACCGGTAGCACCTCCGTAGATCTACACGCGTCCGGTGTAGACGACGTCCCCCGGGCTCCGGTCCAGGGAAGCAGTGATACCTGTCAAACGTATCTATACTTTTTGATTGATCCATGCTAGTTTTTTGATATGGTCACATGTTTTTACTATCATATTACATCATTTTTATGAATTTTGTCGGACTAACCTATTAACAAGATGCCCAGCGCCAGTTCCCTGTTTTTGTGCTGATTTTGTTGCAGAAAGTTACTTCTGGAAATATTCTCAGAATTGGACGAAAATTTACGGAGATTTTTTATTGAGGAAATAAGGACAAGAGTCAGAAGGGCGACCCAGGGAGGACCCACAGGCCAGGGGCGTGTCCCACCCGCGGGTCTAAGGGGGGCCGCGGCCGGGGGTCGCCCCTGCCCCTCGGAGACCCCCTCGCGACGCCCTTTGACCTATAAATCACCCCCGTCGAGAAAACCCTAACCCCCGAAGGATTTTCCCAAAAACGCAACAGAGCTCCGCCACCATCAACCGACAAGTTTTGGGGGTCAGATTGATCCTGTTCCGGCACCCTGCCGGAGGGGGGATCGACCGCCGGAGCCATCTCCATCAACACTGCTGCTTCCCGTGATGAGGAGGGAGTAGTCCCTCACGGGGGCTGAGGCTTGTACAAGTAGCTATGTGGTTATCTCTCTCTCGCATGATGTGATCTTCGTTGTGATCATGAGCTTTGTTGATATAGTTAAATACATGATATTTCCCTTTGTGTAATGGATATGTTGTTGCTCAAGTGATGTTATTTAGTACAATTTCCGGAGTCACCGTTGTGATCATGGTATCTCGGTGACAGTGTGGGTGCCGTGTGTGACTCCATGGATAATAGATTGGAAGGATCTTCATCATGAGTTTGTTCTTTATTATTGTTGGATTGAAAAGATCATGAGGTTTCTTGATGCTTGTGTTATTGAAGAAAGAGACTATTCAAGAAATAGGTTGTGGTGTTTGTTAGTACTATCTTTGGATGCGGATAGTGACAGCATGAAGCGTCCGTAGATGTGGAATACGAACTTTAAGGTGTGCTTTTCATAGCCCTACGCAATTCTCATCCTATTTGATCCACGAAAGAATGATCTCCGAGTAACGTCTACCATGCATGTGTTTTTGTGGGAACTATCATGTGTTTAATTATGTTAATGATGTTGAGAGTAGTCACTAGTGAAAGTATGAAGCCTAGGCCTTGTTTGCAAGCATTGATACACCGTTTTTAGTCACTTTTGTCACTTGTTTGCTTGCTGCCATTTTTATTACAGAATTACAAAATCACCTTTTACCATCCATATCACTTGCATTTTACCATCTCTTCGCCGAACTAGTGCACCTATACAACTGACAATTGTATTAGGTGTGTTGGGGACACAAGAGACTTCTTGTATCTTAATTGTAGGGTTGCTTGAGAGGGATATCTTTGACCTCTACCTCACTGAGTTCGATAAACCTTGGGTTACTCACTTAAGGGAAAATTGCCGCTGTCCTACAAACCTCTGCGCTTGGAGGCCCAACAAGTCTACAAGAATAGAAGCGTGTAGTAGACATCAAGCTCTTTTCTGGCGCTGTTGCCGGGGAGGTTAGGTAAGCGGCACTCAGACTCCGTCAACGAAGCTCTTTTCTGGCGCCGTTGCAGGGGAGGTGAGTGCTTGAAGGTATCTTCTTTAGATCTTGCGATTAATATTTTTGTTTCTTGTTTTTATTTCACTAGTTAGGTTTAATGGAAAACAATAATAAAATGAGAGAGCTTTATAAAATTTACCTTGAAATTGGTCATGATGCTTTTAAAGAGAAAATTAAAAAACTAGGGAACTTTATTTGCATAATAATCATGCTAGTAGCAATGTTATTAGTATGATTTCAGTGAATGCCATTGTTCCTAATGCTATGGAAAATTCTAAGTTTGGGGAAGCTGGTTTTTATGAATATGATCTTTTTAGTCCCCCAAGCTTGAAGGAGGAAATTTTCTTTGATGATACTATGCCTCCTATATATGATGATTTATTATGATGAATGTGATACTTTCAGTCCACCTACTATTGAGCATAAAATTTCTTATGATTATGATATGCCTCCTATATATGATGATTACAATGGTGGCTATGCACTACAAGAAATATGTCAACTAGTGACCTTCTGTCAGTGACCCTGAGAAAATTGGTCACAGATCTGTGACCATTTCGAACCAATTGGTCGTTGGCTATTTGGGAAGGTCCAAACCTAAGAACATAACGACCATTTTGATTAACAAGGTCACAATCTCCTTACATGAATTGGTCATGATTAAAACTACACTGGTTAGCTTTCCTATTTTTGGCTGATTACGACCAATTTAAATGGTCATACCTTCTAATTGTGATGTATGAAAATGATGGGAAGGCCACCTCAGCAGTTTCGCTTACGTGTCACGTCCATGTGTCAAATCTTGCTTACATGGCACGTCCACATGTCAGCCCACGTGTCAATGATAAGTGGGTGTTCTGCTGAACTGTGGGACCCGCCATACTGACAAGTGGGACCCATCCACTAGCATGTGGGAGCCACACCGCTGACGTGTGGACCCACCTATTCACAAGTGCACCATGTCCAGCTGACATGTGGGACCCGCTACGTGGGACCCATCTAGCTGACATGTGGGACCCGCTACGTGGGACCAATCTAGCTGACATGTGGGACCTGCCATGCTGACAAGCGGGGGCCAGACACTGACATGTGGGACCCACCGCGCTGACATGTGGGTCCGACCTTGCTGAACTGTGGGACCCATCTTGCTGACATGTGGGTCCGACCTCGCTGACCTTTGGGACCCGCGCTGGGGCTGGGAGTTCACGAATCAAATAATGTGTAAAAACGCGCTGAGTGTGGGAGTCGAACCCGTGCCCTCCTCCTTCAACTATGTGTACGTAACCATCAAGCCTCTTGGACTTTGTTGTTCATTCAACACGTCGGTCTCTCTTAAACTATAACACGCGTTACTGGGCTTGGGCCTTTTTAAGATTTTTTCTTTAGCATTTTTTGCTTACCCACCAAAGAGCTGCTCTGAGTGGGCCAACGCAGTGAGATGAATGGGCTGGCTCGGCTGGTTCACTCTTTTTTTTCTTTTCTTTTATAATAACTTTTGATTTTGAAGTCCAATTTCAACCAAATAAATTTTGAGATCATTATAAATATGTCCTATGTAATTATATACTATAGGTAGATTTTCTTTGTCAAAATATAATACAAACTAACCCGTACAATTCGTCATTTGGCGTGAAATTTATGAATCTTCGAACATGGCAGCTCATTTCCGAGAATACTTTTTCAAAAAAAAATCGTATTCCAAATTTTTATTTTTTCCTTGAAACTAGGTCACATCTAATTACATGTTGCAAAGGTTTTCTCCATTCCAAGATTCACACTTGTGTATAATATGGGCATATTTGAACAAACTATGCCATGAATATCAACATGACATTCGTCATTTTCCCCGAAAGCTAGGGTATGGCCTTTCGACTCAAATGAGCTAGGGTATGGCCTTTTAACATAGCATAGTTTATCAGAATGAGCCCATATTTCACACACTCGTGTATCTTGGATGTAGAACAGAGTTGAATAAGGGGTTTAGGATTTTCTTTAAGTAAAAAACCCATTTTTCGTTTTTTTAGTGTCAAATCAGGCTTTTTTTGTGAAGCAGCTACCAAAATGGCTCACCAAAAGCGGAACATCCAAAAGTATAGAAAATAACTATAACGCCCCAAGATCGGTACTATGTAGACTTGAGCGTTCCAGCCAAATCCGCATAATAACGATCCTAAAGGACGCCCACCAGGCATAACGTGCACGTCGCAATACACACGTTATGCGGGTGGAATTGTGATAACATTACAATAGTTCTCGATAGAACCCACAAAAGAACATATATACAACAACGACTCACAGAGTCAAGAGCAAAGATACAATACAAAGATCCAAATAACAACGGAAGCGGATAGCGTTCGGCTACGGACAAGAAGCAAATTGGACTAAGAGTCCTGAAGATAACCAAAGGCACCATATCCCTGCCCAGGCCAAGCCGGAGGGATTCCCAAGCTAACGTCGTCAGACTTCAAACCTGTTGGCTACATTGGAATAGCAGCCCCGAAGGGGTCAGTACTAGTAGAAGTACTGGCAAGTAATACTCACAAGATATCAAACTTGAATTCTGAGGAAAGGGGTTAGCGATTGAGGCGGCAGCAAACAACACTATCAACTAATAGAGACACGCTACAAACTTTCGTCTAATAGAGAGGAGGTAAGAGAGCGCATAGGTAACCAACTATGCTAACACCAAACATACCCAGCCAATTCCTTACCAGCCCGTTATCCTACGAGCAGCAAGCCCAAAGGCACTCACACAGTTGGCAATTTTATAATTTATTATTGAAGTAGCTCTATCTTACTAATCAATTTATTATCATCAGGTGTAAGTTGTCTATGATCTTGTTAGCCAGCACATTTCACCAAGTCGTCCATAACCGCGGACACGGCTTTTCGAAAAGATTTAACCCTGCAGGGGTGCACAAATGTAACCACACGCACTTCAACCCTTGTTGCCAGCTATTAGCACACTTCCTAAGGTGTGCCGGCAGGGTATCCGACGCTACACTTTCCTTCACTACCGCACAAGTCCAGGGAACCACCTAGCTAAGTCTGACCCACCTTGAAAGTCCGGCCGAAGCTCCGAGGTGGACCTAGCCGATGCGAGAACGGCTTCGGGAGGGAACACTCATACGATTGCCCCTCCTTCCACATGCGGTTAACGCCCATTCCGCAACCCTACCGTAAGTAACCATCACGTATAAGTCCCGGAGGCGTCCCATCCATACCTGCATCAAAATAAAGCGTCGCGCAAATGGAAACACCCGAACTACTTGTGGCGCCCTGGACAAGGCTGCAGATCCGGTACTAGGTCGAGGAGAGTCCCATTTCCTCCCACATGTGGGTAGTGCGCTCATTCTTGGATCAGAGGACAAGAACTCGGGTCCTAGGCGACACTAGCAGAACAAATCACCACGATTGGCCTTCCGCCGGTGCCTTATCTTTATTAATTATATCCCATCGCCAAACATTATAAATTATCATGTGAATTTAACCCAACTATCATATTAAAGCAAGACTAGCTAAAGATAGCAAGACTCGAGCAAGACAAAGCTAAGCATGCGCTACGACTCGCAGGCCAACAAGGTAAACAAGCAATAGGGTAATAGGATGTGGGGTGGGGCATATCATGGCTGCAAGGTAAACATGCAAATAGGATCGAGACACAAGCATCGCAATATAAGGCTAGCAAGGAACAAAAGATAGGCGGTGTAAGAGACAGAAAACGAGCAAAGATAGCAAGGGAGTATCACTTGCCTGCAATCCGATAGAGGTAGCAGAACCTGTCGTTGCTCATATCAACTCATCGTCCTATTCCCGAAGAAGCAACGAACACCGGAAACACAAAAGATGCATTTTACTTCTATGGCAAAAGAGGCGGCATGTTGATGCGATGCATGCATGACATGGCAAGACATGAGGAGATGCAACTATAACAAATTTAAATGGAACCGAGATTCCAATATTTAAATATATGGTTCAAATTATTTTTCTAACCATCAAAATTAAATGTTATTAGCAAGTCTAAACAATGCATGGGTGAGCTACTCAAAATTAAATGGAACCGGGTCAACAATTAAATTAGAACTCACATATTCCATATTTAATTATTTAGGTGAAATACAAAACACAACTAAAGTGCAAGCTACATGATGCAAACATGATCATGGATGGCATATTATTGTTCCTTACATTTTTCTGATAAAAAATCATATAATATACTTTGTAATTGGAGCTACCAATTAAAAGATATGATCATATTTGCAAATAGCAAAACAAAAGGAAAAGATAACAAGAAAATGGGAGAAACTGGGACTTGAACTTGGGCCGGCTGGATAGGGAGGCAAGGGCGCAGCCACTGTGATAGACAGGTGTTTTCTGAACGTACTCGAGTCAGACCGTAGATGAAGCATGGATGGCCGGGTTAACTGAATTTTGACAGAAGAAAGATTCAGACTTGGGTTTTCAGGAACAGACCCGACGGAGACGAGACGATCTGTAGCGGGCGGGCGGGCAGGTTCCTGTGTGTGGGCACGAAGTGCAGAGGTAGCTGGTGTGCAAGGGTGCTGGACTGCTGGTGTGCATCGGGTGCAAGAGCGAAGAGAAGCAGCAGGACATGTCGGGCTCGTCCATGGCGGGCAGAGCTCGGGAACGAGAGGATCGACGAGTACAGGCTGGAATTGAGACCGGGAAGGGAAGGGATAGGTGCGGCTGCTCACCACGGTGCTGCTGGCGAAGAGGAGGGGCTCGGGGAAGACGGCAGCGACCGGACCTTGTCGATGGAGAGGAAGTAGAGCAGCAGCCGTAGAGGAGGAAGACGAGCTCGACCTCGGCCATGGCAGACACATGCTTCGGTCAGAAAACGAGGCGGCATTACGGAGCGTGAAGGAGCTGGATTTTGGCGGGAATTGGAAGGGCATCTCACCGGGGTGTTGGAGGTGTAGCAGATCATCCTCGAAGTCGACCAGGGGGGCAGAAAAACGATGAAGACGGCGGCGCCCAAAGCTGAAGACGTGGAAGCAGGGGTCGTTCTGGAGCTCCTCTGGATCGTCCTTGATGTCGAGGAGGAAGAGGGAGTCACGTAGGTTCTTCTCCACCACTCAGCTTGGCGCAGGGACGTCCATGACATCGGGACGGTGGAGCTCGTTCTGGTGGTGGTCTTCGGTGAGAGGAACAGAGAGAAGGAAGGATGGAGAGGGAGATCGAGGGGAGAGGGTGGGGGCGGCTAGGGAGGGAGAGGAGAAGGGCTAGGGTTTGGAAGGGGCCGGCTTGGCTTGCTTTATAGAGGGGGAAAAGGTGGTGCAGGCGTGGCATGGTGGAGGCGACAGCGACGTGCAGGCACGCGAGGGAGGTGACGGCAGGAAGGGGGATTGGGCCGGCTAGTGGGCTGCTGCAGTTGATGTGAGGAGAGATGAGAGAAGAAAGATGGTCCAGGATTGCTCTCCACGGCCATTTTATGAATTTCGGGAATTTTCTCAATTTCCAGGAAAGAGAAAAAGAGAAGGAGAAGGAAAAGAAAGAGAGAAGGAGAGAAAACAAAAAGATAAGAGGGAAAGAAAAGAGAGAGGAAGATTTAATAAAATAGGATTTTCCAAAATTAATATTTTGAGTTTTAGAGAAAAAAATGCATGGTGACATGGTGCATGATGTCATGATGATGCAAAAGAAAGAAAAAAAAACAAACATAAAAATCTAATTTGGGGAAAAACCCCGGGACATTACAATAACATACCACTTTATTAGTACATATCACCCTGGGTTTGAATATGAAAGCATTCGTAGGCATTTGTAACATTTATAGAAGTTCTTGCCGATTTTGCTGAAAGTGGGTCCGATTTGAACTACGAGTGTCGTATAGTTCGACCGTGATTTTTTGAAAGAATCACTTTTAGATCCATAATATGTAATTTCTTTAGAGATCTATGGTGCTTTCCGCTGGAACGGATTTACAGTTAGGTTTAGGTTAGGATTGGGGTTTACGGTCACGGTTTAGGGTTAGGGTTAGGCACAGGAAATTCAAAAAAAAAAAGAGAAACCTTCACGTGACATCTTTTTATGTGGCCTACCACCTAGAAAATGCGGTCAAAATTGACCACACGACCGCTCTTAGCTAGGGGTTGAATCTTGCGAAACTATTGGTATATCTCTGATGAAATAGATAGTTGTGCAACTAAAAATGATTTTTTCAAAAATTAACGAGTAAACTACGAGGCAGCTGTAGTTCAAATTTGACCCGATTTCAACCGAATCGGCAGAAATTTGTCTTTTTGATGAGACGCGTATGGAAACCTTTGACACACAAACATTTGGTTATTTGTACATCAAATATGGTATAGTATTTTATAAAATTGGTGTGATCCAATTTTATAACATATTTTTGGTAGTTGCTTCACAAAACAACCCATTTTCGACACTCAGAAAATGAGAAATGATTTTTTTGTGTAACAAAAATGAAAACTTTCTTCGGCAACATTGTTCTCCATTCCAAGCTGCACGCTTTCATATAATATGGACTTATTTAAATAAAATATGCCATGAATGTCATCATAACATTCGTCATTTGGCATGAAAGTCATGAATCTTCGTTCACGGTAGCTCATTTATGAGAACACTTTTTCAAGATATCTTCCGTATTCCAAGTTTCTTATTTTTCCTCAAAACTAGGTCACATATAATGACACATTGCGAATGATTTCCATTTTTTTGGTTTTTTTTAATTCTTTATGCTGATTTCAAAATGCGGTCAAAATTGACGACACGACGGCTCTTAGCTAGGGGTTGAATCTTGCAAAACTATTGGTGTATCTCTATTAAAATAGATAGTTGTGCACCTAAAAATGATTTTTTCAAAAAATCACGAGCAAACTACGAGGCAGCTGTAGTTCAAATTTGACCCGATTCCATCCGAATCGGCAGAAATTTGTCTTTTTGATGAGACGCGTATGGAAACCTTTGACACACAAACATTTGGTTATTTGTACATAAATATGGTATAGTATTTTATAAAATTGGTGTGATCCAATTTTATAACATATTTTTGGTAGTTCCTTCACAAAACAACCCATTTTCGACACTCGGAAAATGAGAAATGATTTTTTTGTGTAACGAAAAAGAAAACTTTCTTCGGCAACATTGTTCTCCATTCCAAGACGCACGCTTGTGTATAATATGGAATTATTTAAACAAACTATGCCATGAATGTCATCATAACATTCGTCATTTGCCCTGAAAGTCATGAATCTTCGTTCACGGTAGCTCATTTCTGAGAACAATTTTTCAAGATATTTGCCGTATTCCAAGTTTCTTATTTTTCCTCAAAACTAGGTCACATATAATGACACGTTGCGAAGGATTTCCATTATTTTGATTTTTTTTAATTCTTTATGCCGATTTCAAAATGCGGTCAAAATTGACCACACGACGGCTCTTAGCTAGGGGTTGAATATTGCGAAACTATTGGTGTATCTCTGATGAAATAGATATTTGTGCACCTAAAAATGATTTTTTTAAAAATTAACGAGTAAACTACGAGGCAGCTGTAGTTCAAATTTGACCCGATTCCAACCGAATCGGCAGAAATTTGTCTTTTTTATGAGACGCGTATGGAAACCTTTGACACACAAACATTTTGTTATTTGTACATCAAATATGGTATATTATTTTATAAAATTGGTGTGATCCAATTTTATAACATATTTTTGGTAGTTGCTTCACAAAACAACCCATTTTCGACACTCGGAAAATGAGAAATGATTTTTTTGTGTAACGAAAATGAAAACTTTCTTCGGCAACATTGTTCTCCATTCCAAGATACACACTTGCATGTAATATGGACTTATTTAAACAAACTATGCTATGAATAGCTTCATAACATTCGTCATTTGGCCTGAAAGTCATGAATCTTCGTTCATGGTAGCTCATTTATGAGAACACTTTTTCAAGATATTTGCCGTATTCCAAGTTTCTTATTTTTCCTCGAAACTAGGTCACATATAATGACACATTACGAAGGATTTCCATTATTTTGATTATTTTTTAATTTCTTATGCCGATTTCAAAATGCGGTCAAAATTGACGACACAACCGTTCTAAGCTAGGGGTTGAATCTTGCGAAGCTATTGGCGTATCTCTGATGAAATAGATAGTTGTGTACCTAAAAATGATTTTTAAAAAAATCACGAGCAAACTACGAGGCAGCTGTAGTTCAAATTTGACCCGGTTCCAACCGAATCGGCAGAAATTTGTCTTTTTGATGAGAGGCGTATAGAGACCCTTTGAAACGCAAACATTTGGTTATTTGTGCACAAACTAATTAAAAAAATCAAAAACCTTCACGTGGCATCTTAGGAGGGCATCCTATTTTCTGTATAAATAATAATATAAGAAAAGGAACAAAAAAAAGTTTTAGGAGGGCATCCAGCCAGGCCCAAGCCCAGACGACCCCAAACCCTAGCTCCCCCCTGGTCCCTTTCCCCCCACTTTGGCGATTTTCCTTCTACACCCCCGCCGCCCTGTCCCCATCGCCTCACAACAGCACACCTCCGTCTCCTCTCTCCCCATCGCCTCCTTGATCTGGATCGAGAACTGCAGCCTCGATCTGGTACCATCATCACTGCCACACCGAGCCTTCTCCCATCGCGATCCCCACCACCTCCCCTTCTCCTCATGGCCAGCCCCCTCCCATCACCCCATCGACTTCCTCGTCCGGCCATCGATCCGTGGAGAGGAGAATCCGTGCTCGCGGTCCGCGCAGTGGCCGCTATCCGGTACGCGGTGTACCTCCTCGACTTCGCGTGCTACAAGCCCGGGACCGACCACGTGGTCGCCCGCGAGGGTGTCCGACGACAACCTCGCCTTCCAGCGGAAGATCCTCGAGCGGTCGGAGCTGGGGCATGGCTCCTACTTCCCATTGGCGGTGCTCAACACGCTGCCCAACCCTTGCATGGCCGGCACCGCAGCCTCGGCTTCGAGCTCGACCGGCTGCGCCTCCGCATCATCCCCCTGACAGTCCCTCCTCCCCGACAAGACCGCCACCGGATACTCTCTTCACCGCCAGCACCGCTCGTAGATCCACTCTTCCATCTTCTTCCCGCGTCTGTCCAGAGCAGAGATGGCTCAGATCTGATGTTTTTGTTGTCTACTGGTTGTGCAGGGCGTGGGTGGTGCAGTGGCCGCAAGAACACGCTCGGGAACGTCAAGCCGGGTCGACTAGGGCGGCAGCCGCGGCCGTCGGCGGCGGCTACTTCATCTACAAGGACTACAAGCTCGCACGTGACTCCAGTGCCCTCCAGGTCCAGTCTTAATGCCCACTCCCTCCTCCTTATGGGTGTTATTGTTGCTTATCTTAATGGCTGTTAGTAATGTGTGCTCCTGCTCTGTGTTGAACCTTGTAGTAGCAACAAGCCAACAACAAAAGAAGACTTGTGGTAGCTTAGCATAGCAGCCCAGTGGTGCTGTTCCTGTAGTTCCAGTGTCAGTTGTATAAAGACTGAAGTTCAGTAGATGGTAATTAATCTATGTGATGCTGATGTAGTTAATCTAGATAATACTTATGACATTTGTTATATTTAACTAAAATGCGAGAATTCCGTTAACTGTACTTGACAAATGAACATGAACATGTTATATGATCAATTTATAGCTCTCTGATGTTAAATGTATATACAGTACATGGCAGTAGGTTAGCTTGTTTGTTTGCAATGTCTAATGATCCCAGACAGTCACTTTACTTGTTTATTTTGGTATCCATCCATCAACCATCACAAAATGGTACCTGTGTTGCAGTGAAGGTCGTTGCACGACCTGCACTTGTGCCATGCATATTCCTATTGTCTCTGATTTCTTGTATGAATGAGTCCCATTTTAACTACCTGGAGAATAAAAACATTGTACTAGCTGAATTTGTGTTATCATTGTAAAACAAGCTTATTAACTTGGTATGCATTGAAACTGATTTGCTGGAGGCTGGTCGATGCATGCTTATCTTGGACGCTAAGGGTAACCTGCTGGCAGTAACTCCTTTCACAATTACAGGCAAGGAACTCCTTCGTGCCCCATCCTCTTGAAACTATATATGTATTTACCTTAGTTGGATGAAAATACATGATGTTCATATCATTTGGAGCTATATCTGCCTGCA
The DNA here is from genome assembly GCA_012064385.1 of Puccinellia tenuiflora. Classification (NCBI taxonomy): domain Eukaryota; kingdom Viridiplantae; phylum Streptophyta; class Magnoliopsida; order Poales; family Poaceae; genus Puccinellia; species Puccinellia tenuiflora. The sequence goes on along the minus strand of QRDG01000159.1, from coordinate 330,693 downwards.
TAGTTTCATGTCGTACTACATTCTCACAACAGGAATTTGTCTACAATTGCTATTTAGTTGTCTTCTTGAACACGGATTCGCTGTAATGAACCTGTTTCTGGTTCTCTTCTTTTTTTCTTGATCCTTTGTGTAGTTTTTTGTTTAGTATCTCTAAACTAGTCATTGCTTGGGATTTGTGTTAACCGCATCTAGTGGCAGCCTATTTGAATGGGGATCGTGTGGATTTGAACTTTACATTTGAACTGCAATTTGTTTGTACTGAGACTAGTGTCATTGTTTAGCTGTGTGCATCACATGTTTAATGTGGCTAATCAAAGAAGACTTCATGCATTCTAAGTGAAATGATGGTCACAACTCAGAACTTACCTAGTATTAATGTTTTAAACTAGTTGTTTTAAATGTTTATTTCTTACTTTAATAAACTTGCTTTTTATGTCGTTAAAGATATCTATGTGTCTACTTATTTGTAATCATGTCTAGTGACAGGTACAACACAAAGATATCTATGCTTTCTACTACTGCTGTTGTTGTATGGCAAACACCGGAGTCAAATCATATTTGTGTTGCATTTTCCTTAACATCTATATGGTTTGTTTATTGTGCAATTATACATTGTGATGTTCTATACATTTGTTGCTGGTCGAACATGGTCGTTGGTCCTATATAAAAGTAGAACCGTTTATTGCTAGTTTAATGCTCCAGCATTGATAACACTACCTTCATCCTTGCTGACCCCTCAGGTGTCGCCGGCAAGGGTGCAAATCGGCCTATGAGATGGCAGTGAGCTCACCACGCTGGAAACATGGCAGCGGTGGCCTTGTGTCAGGACCCCGATGGGTGCCTGATCGAAGAGGATCAAGAATAACTAGAATTTGAGGGAAATTGCAGATAAAAAGAATAAGTTGCTGGAAATAAATCTAGGATAAATTGCAGAAAATAGATGATAAAATTAGGGTTCATATTCTTGGTTGATTCCACCGGATACAAGGGAGCCTCTTATAAAGAGTGGACAGCTACACATGACACCATAGAGGAAATACCCATAATACCCTTACAACTACTACACCACTAATAACCTCATATTCCATACTAGTCCTAGTCCCTGACATTCCTTCCCCCTTGAGACCATTGGTCACCAATGGAACAAGTTTCTTCAGAATATTGATGTGAAAATAGAAGCAAATGCTGTGCACTGTAATTTCCTGGGACATCGTGCTGATTGAATAACTCCCAGTCATTAGGCACTAGATGAATCATGTGTTTGTGCAGCCAAATGTATACAAACAGGAGTGAGTCAATTGGTGATTGAGTTTTGAAGATATGGTACACAGCTGCAGCATCTCTTCCTTCTTGAGCTATTTTACCAGAGCACAAAACCACTCTCATGAACAAAGTAGTAGTAGTAGACTTACATACTGCAGTTGAACTGAACTTGCTAGAGTAGCAACCGAGCAGCTTGACTAGTTCTGAATATAGGGGAAAACGGCAATACTGGAGATGGAGAAAAGCACTTTGAGTAGTACACCAAAAAGTACACTGTAACATCAATTGATACCGGATGTGCTCCAGGTGAAACAGCTGCTCAATAAAATTTAATAGCTTGAATGGTGTCTGGCTAATCTGAACTCGAGTTGGCATTGCAGTTTTGCCCAACATCAGATCCATTAGGTTCACAATTCCTAGGTCCCAAACAGAAATTTTGTTGCTTGTTTGTAACTGATGCTGCAAGTCACTAAATAATTGACATAGTAACCAAATAAATGGCTTCACTGCTCTCATTTCTGGACAGATATAAAAGTAGGAGGAAATGTCAATGCCAGGATCCCTCTGCAATTTGGCCCTGTTGTCAAATGAAGGGAACCAGCCAGACCGAACAATGATAGTATGCCTTACGCAAACAGCAGAACTACTACTAGTATGCTGAGGATGTATGCCAGCTGCCCATTTGTGAATTTACTCCCATTCCGCAGCATCACAACCGGTAAACTGGGCTCCAAAAGATGCCTTTGTCCTGGAATTTGCCTTGGTGTGACTGTACCTATTGAGTGTATGAACCGCTTGGTAACGGAATGGTTTGTCCTGCTATTGCCACTGTGTGATAGCAGGCTAGATTGCTTGGCTGCACATGTGCTTTGCGAACCTGGAGCAGCTAGGATAAGTGTAGCTGTTGACTTTGATTCAGATAAATATGCAGTCCTTTGCATGATGAAGGAATTATCTTGGAGTGCAGAATTAATGCCATTGGGTGCCATGTAATGCTGAATACCAGGGTCCCATGAAATGCCTGTTGCCCTACCAATTTCTGATTTCCAGAGCACATCGATTTTGTATTGAACCCAGAATGGTAGACATTTACACCTACTGAAACAAGGCAGTGAAGCTCCTGGATCCCATAGCATCCTCAATACCTTCATACTGTGCTCAAAACTGACCTGGTTGGAGCTTGTGACAAATGAATCGGAGGCCTGGAAGACTGTGCAATTGAGTGTCCTCTCATCATCTTGTGGCTGCAGCTCAAGCCTGAAAGCACACCCATTTGAGCTAATATTCACACAAGCACTAGTGTGTTCAGTTGCTGGTTGTTTTTCTTCATACAGCTGCTGGTACGGAGTGCCAGCGAGTACATCAACAAAAACATTTGAGCAATCCTCTGTTTTGTCAGCATAGACATCGAACACCAGCTCCGGAACAGCTCGCTCTAATGGGTAATCTTCTGGTAGCTCAAAATAGCTATGCTCAGATCCATCAGCTAGGAACACACTGTGGCGAATGAGGTTGTGGAAGCCATATTGTTTTGGCATTCCATCAAGATGTTGCTCAGTGAGATTGGTACATCCACCGTGCATACAAGAACTCTCAACTGGATTTGTACACCCACAGCAGTAGTTCTCATAACCGGATTGTGGTGTTGGCATTCTATCAAACACATGCAAGGCAGGAGAATCAGAAGTAGCACCTTGTTGAAATTTCGGCTGGCAACCGTTGCTCTTGTCCAGATCAAGTACCGGACTTGGTTCAGGCACGAAGTGGTGGGTGGAGCCGGCGTGGTCCATGGAGAGGATCTCCGGACCCGGCTGCTTGTCGACGAGCTTCTTGTCGTTCATGGACGTGCCGCTGGTGTTGGTGCCCATGGTGAGGTCGCCACCCGAGCCTCCCTCCTTGTGCTGCAGCAGCTTGGGCTGGCCACAGAGAGAGCTCCGTAGGGAGAGGGCGCCGTAGAACTCGCTGGAGGCCGATGCGGGCGATTGGGTGGCCGTCGCCGGCGCCGATGGAGTGGTTCGTGGCGTCAATGATTCTGGAATTGGCGGTGGCCAATTTGGCTCAGCGTTGGTGGGGATTGGGGTTGCCGCGCTCGTCAGGCAAGGGGATGCGGCGGCGCAGGGATAGGTGGAGGGGCCATACGTAGGGGCAGGGGTGAAGCCAGCAGCTGGCGTGCACGCGGAGGCGGGAGGCGGGTAGGAGTAGGTGGCGGCGTAGGGGAACGGGGAAACGCCGGCGTTTGCCATCTTGCTCGCTGGAATCGGAGGGTAGCGAGGAGGCGGCCGTCCGGGATGGAGCGGATATGAGGCGAGCTTGTGGAGGGGGTCGGGGATGCGGCTGCTGTCGTGCTTGGTGGCCACGGGCACACTCTTGTCTCGTGCGTGGAGGAGGAGGTCGCCTGGTCGGGGAAGGGAGCACGCTCGAGGCGGAGGGTCGGGACGGGGCCCTGGCGCTGCGGTGGAGGTGCTAGGCGCTCGATTCAAGCACCCCGGTGGGATCTGACGAATCGCTGGAGTCGGAGGGAGGCTGGTGGGGCGCTCGGTGAGGTTGGCCGTGGTGGATGCGACTGGAAGATTGGGAGGGGGGAAGTGGTGGTGGAGACACGAATTTGGTGGTGGGCCGGTGACGAGGTGGCCGGATCTCCTGTGGTGGGCGGCTCTAGGATTAGAGCAGGCGGTGGCTGATTGGGGCCGTACGCTAGAGTGGGTGGTGGCGGGTACGCCGGGCCGGGAACGAATCCAGGCGGGGGCGCTGGGTAGGGGAAAAAGGTGTAAGGGAACGGATGGTGGTAGGGGCTGTGTGGTGGTGCTCCAAAGCAGAACGGAGGCGGGGGGACGGCGGAAGTGGGCGCGTACATGGGGGCGGTGGTGGGGAAGAAGACGGGGGAGGGAAATGGCACGGTCGCCATGATTTGCAGAAATCGCCGGTGCGAATCGGGGACGAAGAGGGAGGGAAGGGAGGGAGCTGGTCCGATCGATCGAACTGCTCTGATACCAATTGTCAGGACCCCGATGGGTGCCTGATCGAAGAGGATCAAGAATAACTAGAATTTGAGGGAAATTGCAGATAAAAAGAATAAGTTGCTGGAAATAAATCTAGGATAAATTGCAGAAAATAGATGATAAAATTAGGGTTCATATTCTTGGTTGATTCCACCGGATACAAGGGAGCCTCTTATAAAGAGTGGACAGCTACACATGACACCATAGAGGAAATACCCATAATACCCTTACAACTACTACACCACTAATAACCTCATATTCCATACTAGTCCTAGTCCCGGACACCTTGTTCTTCGACTCCATCGGATTAGCTAAGTTCCTGTCCTTGCTCTGTGATACCACGGCCATCGTGCCGTGATTGTACTATGCTCTACCCATATATTTGAATTTTGGTGATGATTATCATTTGGTAGCCTAGTGTCTAAGTTCTGTTACAATGAAATGACATCTAGGCCTGGCTGTTATAGTTTATTATTCTCGTATTTGCCATCATGGTAGGCTAAGGCACTGTGTTTGATGGTTTTGCCATCATGGTATTTGATATGAACTCCATTTGTTTGAGGTTGTTCTGGTTAAGCATGATTTATAGGTTTTGTCGCTAGTAGTCTTACCTGGTGGTTGTTCAAAGTTTAATCAATGTGACATAGTATAATTGAATGCTGATTTGCTGTATTTTAGGTATTCCATTCATTGAGACTAAAAATGTGGTGGTTCCTCTTTTACAGGAGCTCCAGGCCTAACAAAGTTGAAGTGTGAAGCCCTACTCCGCAAAGACTAGCATATTATGTATTGTAATTGTAGTAGGCACATCTGGGTTGAAATAGACTGTAATAAAGATTGTAGTAGGCTAATTTAGTGTTATTTGATGAAATTCATGTGTTTTTTCTACACTGATTGAAATATTGAGTATGTATGTGATTTTATAATGTGTGATATGGAAACCTGACTAGTGGGACCAAATTCTGGTAATAATATGACAAATTTCGAAACTTATGATGTGTGGGACCAATTTATTAGATAAAATGACAAGATGGACCCATCTGACAAGTAGGACCTATCTGATAAGTGGGACCAGCTACAAAATATAATGGCTGAAAAACATAATCAATATACAATAAAAGGCTGAAATCCATTAAAAAGAAGGCCCAGTTATTGGGCTTGGCCCATGTAATCGTTGAAAAATTGATAGGAAAAAATGTTAAACAGACTGAATTATTGGGCTTGGCCCATTTAGAAGGCTGGACTGGACCGGGCTAATTCTGATCTACGACCATTTCATTTGGTCACAAATTTGCCACGTCAGCCTTGCCACGTTGGATCTGACGTGGTCTGGTCAGATTGGTCAGATTGCTAGTGACCAAAAAATTGGTCATAACATCCGTGACCTTTTTTTTGGTCACAGACATCTATGACCAATTCCCAAAAAAGGTCACATAGTTTCATTAGTGACGCTCATCTTTTGACCAACTGTTTTTGGTCACTAAAAGGTCACAAATGAAAAAGCGTGACCTTTCAGTGACTAATATGGAGGGTCACTAGATAGCATATTTCTTGTAGTGATGGTAGTTTTACTCCCACTATTACTAATGAGAAGGATTTTGCTTATGTGGAGAGTAATAATACTTTTATGCATGTGAATCACGAGAAAAATGCTTCATGTGACTGTAATGTTATTGAGTTTTCTTATGATTCTACTGAAAGTTATTATGAGAGAGGGAAGCGTGGTTATATAAATTTTAATCTTATGAAGTTTCCCCTCTTTATGTTGAAGGTTTTAATGTTGCACTTGCTTTGCCTTCCTATGCTTAATGCTTTATGCTCCAATGATTTATTTTCTTACAAGATTACTATTCATAGGAAGAGAGTTAGACTTAAATGTCTTTCATATTTGCTTCATGATGCTCTCTTTTTCGTTTCAACTCTTATTCTTATGAGAGCATCATTAAAATTATCATGCCTAGCTAAAAGGCTTAAAAGAAAAGCGCTCTTAGGAGGCAACCCATGTTTTCTTTAATTTCAGTTTGTTTTTGTTTTTTTCTTGAGTCATGAAGTTGTTGCCTCTTTAGCAACTTCATTGTATCTTTTCCTTTGGTTTTTGTGCCAAGTTTAGCCTCTAATGCATTGAAAGTACGAAGTGTTGTTTTGCTGTCCAGAAACAGATTCTGTGCGCCTGTTGCACGAAATTCCTAAAATCACCAGGATTTTATATTTTTCTGTTAATTTTTCAAAGCAAGCCTGATACTTTTATCTATCTTTCGTTAGTTTTGAGATTTTTGATTTGAGCTGCAGAAGTGTCTCGAAAAATTCAATCTTTACAGACTGTCCAGTTTTGACAGATTCTGCCTTTATTTTGTATTCGCCTCTTTTACCATCGTCCAATGTGAAACTCTTGAGGAGGAATACCACATTGAGGATTAGTAAACAGTAGCTAATACCCAATGAAGTTTGTTTGCAATTTGTCCTAAGTTGAAGACATGTGCATTTTAATTTATGAGCACTAACCCTCTAATCAATTTATGAGAAGTTTTATGTGACGGGAGTTTTTAAGTTCCAAAAGAGAGGAATATGAAGAAATTGAGGATGGATCAGAGCTCAAGCTTGGGGATGTCCCCATGGCACCCCCTCTGAATATCAAGAACCATCAAGCGTCAAAGCTTGGGGATTCCCAAGGCATCCCTTCCTCTTCATCGACTATCATAAGGTCGTCTTCGTTGAACTTCGTTTTTATCACTTTACATATTATGCGCTATGCTTGGAGCGTCTTTTTACTTTCAGTTTTTTTTTGTTTGTTTGCTGGTCATATCTTTGTTGGATCCTAGCTTTGTTTGTGTGGGAGAGAGACACGCTCCACTTTTTCGTTTGAATACTCCTTTGCTTCGCTTATATCTTTTTGAGTATTCTTAGCTACTGTTTATTTGCTAGTAAGGTCTCGATTTTAGCTTTTATCTTGTTTAGAGCTGCTAGTTGTTAATGTTAAACTCTCATGTTCTTCACTTATACTTGTTGGAGAGTTGTTGCTTGAATTGTTAAAGCGACAAAATGTTGTTTGTGTGTTAGTAGGATAAAATGAAAGCCTGCATAGTCTTGTAGATCATTGTGTGGATACTTGATGCTTCTCAATTGTTTTGAGATATTAAGTTGAATGCTTAAACTTGCTGGTTATTTGAGTGGAATTGATTAGTAAAGAAATATAGTTAAGAGCTTGAAATTGTGTGGTTTTTCGTAGTGGTTAATTCATAGTGCTAATCTTTTCATCAAAAGAATTGTTTGGTCGACAAGGGAGACAGTGTAGAGTTTTTTATGGTTATGATTGGTCAATGTCTTATGTTGTTTTGTTATCGGTTAATATTAGATGTTTGCTTGAAATACCTTCTTTGCTATGCCTAAAAATTCGTACTGAGTGTATGGTTCACTCGTGCATCCAATCCCCAAAGCCAAATTTTCTCGCCAGCTGAGTCCACCATATCTACCTATGCATGGTATTTCTTGCCATTCCAAGTAAATTTGTCATGTGCTACCTTTAAAAATTCAAAATACTCCTTTTTGTGCCTCTGTTTTTAAGCTCATGAGGGAGCAGTAGAGAGCTAGATATAACTTGTGACGAGCAAGGTCATTTCCCCCCTTTTCACCCGGTATCGATGGATTACGTCTTCACTTGAAGAAACCCGAGAGCAGCTTAAGCAAAAATATAAATATAACTCACCATTCTCCTCCGCGCAATGAAAATCTGAGAAATCAGCTCAAAACATTGGACAGTGGTGAAATCAAGGAGAAAGAGGAGCGTACTCGCTCCTCTAAAAACCAGCTGCTCTCACAAGTCTAAAAGCCTTGCTTGTTGTGGGGGACTAGATAGCTTCTCTGTTCTGAAGTCGTTGACGAAAGCATGCATGTCTCAAAATTGTTTTACTTCTGTTTCATAAAAAATAAAAAGCTCTAGCACATGACTAATCCCTGCTTCCCTCTGCGAAGGGCCTTTATTTTACTTTTAATGCTGAGTCAGTTTTCCTCTTCCTTCTATCTCCACCAAAACAAACATATAGCATTGACCCTGGGTATCATTGATCATATTGCATCGTCAGATTAAACATGAATCTTTATATTGACTTTACCGTTGGAAGTTGAAGTTTTTTGCTAAAACTTACATCTTCTTTGTTTTGATTCTCAAACACTTTTGCCATGGAACTATTACCTTTGTGAATTAATAAAATATGTGGATCACATTGATTTCATGTCTTTAACGTACTATTTATGAAAGGTTTTGTTTTAATGATTCAACTTGGTTATTCATTGCTTTCTTGCTATCAACTATAGACAAATGTTTTGTATCACTTCATTCACATCCTATACTTTACATTACTATCTTGATCACGTTTGTGTTGGTCGCATGTCTCAACAAAAATTATTTTGTTATCACTTACCTACTCGAGGACGACTAGGAGTTAAGCTTGGGGATGTTGATACATGTCAAACGTATCTATAATTTTGATTGATCCATGCTAGTTTTGTGATGTTGTCACATGTTTTTACTATCATATTACATCATTTTTATGCATTTTGTCGGACTAACCTATTGACAAGATGCCCAGTGCCAGTTTCCTGTTTTTGTGCTGATTTTGTTGCAGAAAGTTACTTCTGGAAATATTCTCGGAATTGGACGAAAATTTACGGAGATTTTTTATTGAGGAAATAAGGACAAGAGCCAGAAGGGCGACCCCGGGGGACCCACATGCTAGGTGTGGGTCCCACCCGCGGGTCTAAGGGGGGCCCAATTCTCCGTAAATCACCCCCGTCGAGAAAACCCAATTGTCGCCCCTGCCCCTCGGAGACCCCCTCGCGACGCCCTTTGGCCTATAAATCACCCCCGTCGAGAAAACCCTAACCTCCGAAGTATTGACAATTTTCAGGGGTCAGATTGATCCTGTTCCGGCACCCTGCTGGAGGGGGGATCGACCGTCGGAGCCATCTCCATCAACACTGCTGCTTCCCGTGATGAGGAGGGAGTAGTCCCTCACCGGGGCTGAGGCTTGTACAAGTAGCTATGTGGTTATCTCTCTCTCCCATGATGTGGTCTTCGTTGTGATCATGAGCTTTGTTGATATAGTTGAATACATGATGTTTCCCTTTGTGTAATGGATATGATGTTGCTCAAGTGATGTTATTTAGTACAATTCCGGAGTCACCGTTGTGATCATGGTATCTCGGTGACAGTGTGGGTGCCGTGTGTGACCCTATGGATAATAGATTGGAAGGATCTTCGTCAAGAGTTGACCGCATAAAGAAACTTCTGAAGACTATACCAACTGAGGTAAAAGATCGCACCGTTGACAACCTATATGACCCTCCAACGCCGCAAAACAAGGGAGAGAATATCTCATGGCGGGAGTTAAGGAACAACACTACTTCCGACAATATGGTGTGCAGGTTGAGTTCTCCGAACTTTTTCAGATGTACAATCAACTTGCTCTCGACAAATCTATCATCAGCTGCTATTGTCTGTAAGTAATTTATTCATGTAATTTAATTATTTATAGTTAAGCTCGTTTCATTGCTTGTAATTATCCACACAACATTCTTTTTGTGCGCTATTATGCAGAATGAAGATTCGTGAATGCCGAATGGGAGGAATCTGGGACATTGGGTTCATTGACCCGGATAAAGTTCATGAAGTCACCGTAGAAAGTCCTCTATATGTCCAGGACATAGAGGACCGTTTGCTAACGTTTTTTAAGCGACAAAGTACCAAAAAGGAAATACTTTTTCCTTACAACTTCGGGTGAGTGTTACTGTCTTGTACACATTCTATTTTGCTTTCCCGATAATAAGTGTAATTGATGAGTTCTGAATACCTGCGTATATAAATGTGCGCAGGTTCCACTACATTCTGTTTATCATTAGACTCGACGAAGGAGAAGTTGAAGTCTGGGACTCATTAAGGAAAAATCAAGATGATTACAAAAGCGTGCGTCTAATGCTCAAGAGGTAATTTCAATCGCACTATATCATCCACTTTCGTTCATTTCCGGATATCAAAAGTATATAAAATAACTCCTCAATTCATTTTCTTTTCCGGGCAGGGTTTGGAGAAAGTTCATCGCGGAAGAACGCGGTGAATGGAAAGATAAGCTGGAGTTCAAGGCTAACAATGTAAGTACTACTACGTATCTAGGTCTGTGTATCTTTCTAATACCATTATCATTCTCTTGATTATTATTTGATTAAATTATATTCTTGTATAGTGGTGTCTGCGACAACCACAGGGGACGCAACTATGTGGATACTACGTTTGCGAGTATATTCACATGAGGGTCAATGAGAGAGTCAATAGTATAAGAAATCGAGAGGTATGTAAACATCATACACAACTTTTATTTTACTACCATCAATTTTGTTTAGTTTCGATCATAACTTATTTGATCTCCTTCTTTTAAAGATGTCAAGGAAGCGAAACCAGCTTCTACCAGAAAACCGCGTAAAAGCTATTACGGAGGAATTGGCGGGATTCATGCTGATGCATGTCATAGATGAATTCGGTGAATTCCACTATGTCGAAAAATAGACTCCCTCCGTGCATGTACTATAGCTAGCGGTGATCTCCATTGTAATTATGACTTTATATGTAATTAACGAGAGTACTTTATATGTGTAGTGAGTACTTTATATGTATAGTGGGTAATTTATACGTGCTCTCCTCCGAAACCCTGAAAAATGAGCGAAAAGGAAAAAAAATCAGAAACCCTAAACCCCGAAAAATAAGCGAAAAGAAATAAAACCGAAAACCTAAACCTCCCTGAAAAAATAAGGGGGGAGGCAAAAAAACAGGAACCTTTAATACCGGTTAGTATTACCAACCGGTACTAAAGGTCCTCTGCCGCGCGCGCGCACACGCTCGCCCACGTGGAGGGCCTTTAGTACCGGTTGTATATAAAACCGGTACTAAAGGGGTACCCCTTTAGTCCCGACCTTTTAGTACCGGTTGCACAACCGGTACTAAAGGCCCTATACAACCGGTACTGATGCCCTATTCTCTACTAGTGCTGGCACTGTGCCGTGCCGGAACAGGATCATGGGCCATGCTGGGATCCCTTGATCTTAGTGAAGGAGCAGGGGTGGGAAGAATTGCAGCATCAGGGCGATCAAACAGGTCTTCCACGCACCCCAGAACAAGGGCGTCAGCAGCCTCGCCGGCATCGTCATCCTCTTTAGCATCATCCGCCTAGCCAGCATCATCGGCCTCTATGTTTATACTACAATCACCATGACGCATTGATGCCAATACAAAGAGTCTTGCTGAAAGTTTGTTGTTTCCTACGATGCATAAATTTTTTTATCTCAATACTTTGCCCTACCTTCTGTAACCAGATTATGGATAATGGATTGTTGTTGTATACGAATGACTACACAATTTTGTTTTGTTCTTTTAAATTTTAGCAAATGAATGATCGACATTTCACCGCGACTTGGTTTAGTTGGAACTAACCTAAATCTTACACAAAAAGCAGAAGGATACGGTGGCCAAATTCTAGGAGCTTATACATTTTTGGAGAAGTGTATATATGTCCACTATTTCTCTACTATAAAAGCTAATATAAAAAAGAGTGGACTTTTCAGATGTTAAAATCAAATTATCAACCTAACATGTTTTTGTTAGCCTAATTCTTCAGGAAAGAGAAATACAGAATTAATTTGATGAGGATTTTAACATAGCTGTAGTTACTTCGAATAGAGCATAGCACTTTGTCAAGCATTGATATGCCCCATACAGTTTGTCGTTACATGAAACTTTTAGCCCCATACAAAACTATGGTCACCCAGAGATGACAACAATATCCATATCACTCCATAGAGATTAGAGAGAGGACAAAATTAAAAAGTTAGGGATTTGTTCGAATATCCCGTGGAGTTGATCAAAGGATCAAAACTATGGTCTGGCATGCAGTCACCTATTTGCTCATTTTCCCGCAGCAACGCGCGAGGTTTCATCTAGTATTCCAAATGAACCCTAACATTGTTGGGCTTTACATTTTGTCTTCCACTTACGCACTATAAGGGTCGATTTCTTGGCTTTTCTAGCCTACATGGCACGCTTCCCTGGGTTGGCCCCAGCCCCCAGGTCCCCTGGTTCTACCCATGGATCCCCATCCTGGTTCGGGTTGGACTGATCAGAGTTAGTAGCGGCGGGGGAGGCCCCAGTCTCTTGCTGACACTTAAACTCAGCTTCAGCCAGCGTCGCTTGCGCTGCTTGTTTAGCCTGCAGTGTTGACATGATTTCACTAAGGCTCCCAGCCGCTGGTTCAAAAACAACAGAGGCAATCCCAAGCTACCTGAAGGAATTGTGCATTGGGAAGAGATTCAAGTGTACTAAACTTAAACTCACCTTCCAGGTTCTTCTCGGCTGCACGTTGCTTCGCCTTGGTCATGGAAGACACGTTTGCCGCCACACGACAATGGCTTGTGCTCTTCCTGGTGCCGTAGAGCATCGTCTTGGTCCTTCTTCCCTGCGGGGCTGGTGTCGCAGTGTTCGCCTCCATCCGCAGGTTCACACCCTCAGGGCTTGTGTTATCGCCTCTATTCACCACCACCGCCTCCCCGTCAGACACCTCCTCCCCGGACTTGATGGTGCAAACAACTTTGCACTGCTTAGCCCGGGCCTCATTGCTAGATACTTCTCCCAAAATCTCCTTCTCCGCCAGCTGCGGCCTCACCACTGATCCCGGCGTGGTGTGGGTGGATTGGCAGTCACCCAAGATGTCCACCACCATCGAGGTTGGTTCCGATGCCTCTTTTTGGGCAAACATGGCAGAAAGCTTGGTCGTCTCCCCCTCCTTGTCGCACTCCATCATGCAATTGGCCACCCCCGTTCCCGCACCCTGCAGGCAGTAGAGTTTTGGGAGGCTCTGGAGGACGTCACCCTTGCCTCTGAGATTGGAACCATATTGGTTAATGGTTGTCTTGAGGAAGAAGTTTTGGGAGGCCCTGACCCACCTCCACCTCAGGGTTTCTTGTTTAGCTCTGCTTGGGCTCCAATGTTGTAACCTTCCCCATTCACGAACAGTTGGATTGAGACCTTGATGCGGCCAGGAAATTTGCACTGATACTGTATGTGCACCGGTGGCTTGAGCAGGGAAAGCTCATCAACCACCACCGGACGCCCGACCATGGCCGTGCCCGCCATCAATCTATCCACCTGTCTCATCTTCTTTGGCACCCCAGAGAGCTGCACCCATGCCTTCTCCAGGGTCACCGACGGACGTGGCTCTTTGAACGCTTCCCTGATGTGAGCATCAATGCCCTTCAGTGGCAGGAAAATTCGGCCGCTACGCGAGTACATACACAAAGTCACCTTTGAGGGGAAGAAGACCGAGAATTCCTTCTCAGAAACCTTCTGGACATCCCAGTCCCAATTTCCCTCCATCAAGTGTTTGAGCTATGTTTCAAGTTTAGCCGCTCAAAGAGGTTCGGCCTGAAACGCTATGATGGCAGCAAAGATGTCTTCCTACTCCCTCGGCTGAGCTTCCATCGGCTCACCTCCAGGCAAAAGAAACCGCAGCCCGTGAAAGAATGCTGCATGGTCTATAGCTTGAGCTCCTTCCCACGCGTCGTGCAATCAGCTGGTGCGTGCCCCTCATGCTTGCAGATGGTGCATAAGGGCTCAAGATACACAACGACTGGAAATGGCCCTGCCTGCGGTACTTGAAGCACTCCGCTCCTTTGGACACGTCTTGGGTGCCTGCCCTTCCGATGAGAGGCACTTCATCGCCGGTGTGCGAGCCTGCTTACCCTGTGTTCCTTGTGCAGCTTTTTCTGGCTTTTGTTGCCCCCTCCCCCCCCCCCTGAGAGCATTCCCGAAGCTGCTTCGCCGCTTGCTCTTGCTTCATCTTCCTCGTCCTTTCTTTCTCTACCCACCATCACAGCGGCAAACCCCAGTCCTACCCGACATGGCGAGCCCTCTCCTATGATTCCCTCTCTCTTCTCCTCGGATCTTGCTCCTGTCTTCCCCGGTCGCCGCCTGTATGTTTCATAGTCGCACTTGTACGTCGTACGCGGCCCCTTTCCACGCTCCATGACCACCTCCGCAAAGAATTTGAGGAGGGGTGGATGGATTGGAAGAGGAAAGATCACACGGAACTCGCTTCTCTCTCGTCTCCACTGCACCTCCTGCGTAGTGGCTGGGAAACCTAATTTGGGATCTAGGGTTCTGTAATTTTAATCTCCTCCCAACTTGGGCCGAGGCCACTTCCTTAGTCACCTGTGGGCTCTATAAAGCCATGGGCCCCCTGTCCGCCCACCATCCCACTGCTGGGCCGTGAGAGGTCGTCAGGCGCACAACCCACATCATCTGACATCTCATGAACGAGACTATTGGGCCCTAGGAAAACTGGCCCAGGAGCCAGCCAACCTGGCAACCCTCCCCCATCTGCAAGCAATGGTGGACGCAGGGGGCGGGCCGGTGGGGTCGTGGCCCACGCATAAATCTGGGGATTTTTTTATACCCCTAATCTTTCAGCCCAACTAGACTTTTATCCTATGGCCTTGGCCTTTCCTGTTGCTACAGCCAGCAGCGAGTGTCTCTCTACAGAGTCGAGTGGGGAAGAAACGACCGCAACTGCAAGACCTAGCTCCGCTGACCGCTGCTCGCCTGCTCCGGTGGCTGCCCCTCCTCCATCCGAGCTCCTACCTCCCCGGATCCCCCCGTCCCGCCCAGATCTAGCTCGTCCGCCGGCCGCCGCTGCCTCCTCTGTAGCTCTACTCCCGCCTCCCAGCCCCCTGCTCCATAGAGGCGCAGACCGTAGCTCTCCATCAAATTCTCGCTGGCGCTCGGCCGCTCGCTAGTGAGACGCAGAGCTGCAGCGGTGCACAGGAGCAGCCATCATCAACAGTTTAGTAGGTATCTAATATGCTATTATTTGCCTCTTTGTGGACTTTGCCAAACCAAACAAGTGAACAACAAAATCCCCATTATTTGTGACTCAATTGATAGTTTCTTGCTACTTTCCAGTCTATAATTGATGATTTTAGTTGTCAAGAAATTATCTAATTGCTTATATGTTTCTATTGTAATTGTAGAATTGATTATGAAGAGGAATAGCCAGATTGCGTCACTTTTCCAGAAACAGGAAGCAAAGAAGATTGCACCTTCTCCATCACCGTTGGTGGAAGATGATGAAACTGAAACTGTAGAGGGGATATTGGTTACGTTCCAATCTAAGATTGAGAGTGAGACTGAAACTGAAGATGCAACACCACATCCACCATCACCCCAACAACTGAATGCAAGGTCATATGATGCACAGTTTCTTCCAAATGATCCAGGAGAAAGGATTCCCATATCCAGGAGCAAGGTCATATGTTCAGAGATCATATATTAATTGGAAAAGGTCCATGCCAACCATTTGAACATGATTTCCCAACAAGAAAAATCCAGGGTAAAAGCCGACACTTCAACTTTGTTTGGTTTACGACCTATCATTGGCTAGAATATAGTATTGGAAAGGATGCTGCATTTTGCTTTGTATGTTATTTGTTTAAAGAGAGATCCAATGGGGGGCCTAGAGGTGATGCAATTGTTAAGGATGGCTTTAGAGATTGGAAAAGACCAGAAGCATTCAAGAAACATGTGGGTGGTGTTCGTAGCATTCACAACCAAGCTCAAGAGAAGTACAACTTATTTGTCACACCCAACACCATAATTGATAATGTTATTGTGAAGGTGTCTAACAAGGATCTACTTCTTTACAAGACTAGGCTAGCTTATTCCCTTAGATGCTTGAGGTTACTTTTGAATCAAGGATTGGCATTCCGTGGACATGATGAGAGTGAAGAATCAAGCAACATGGGGAACTTTATTGAACTTCTAAAATGGCATGCTGAAAGTAATGAAGAAGTTGAGATGTTTGAGATCAAAAGGTTTTGGAAGCACTTGAAATGGGTGAAATTGAAAGTGGAAGTGGATTGAATCAAGAAATGGGTTTATCTAGACCCGGTGATAATCGGTGGGGTTCTCACTTTAGGACCATTTGCCACATTCTTGATATGTACCCCACAATCCTCGAAGTGCTAGTAAGTATTGGAAAAGATCCTTCACAAAAGAGTGAGTGGACAAGAATACGTGGAGTTGCCTCGGCCTTTGAATCATTTGACTTTGTTTTCAATCTTCATTTGATGCTTGTTATTCTTGGCTACACAAATGACTTGTCTGCATCCTTGCAAATGAGGGATCAAGATATTGTTAATGCAATGGGGCTTGTTGGTTTGGCAAAATATCAAATGAAACGTATGAGGTATCATGGATGGAGGGTGACATTGTTTTGTAACAAACATGGCATTGAAGTTCCTTCACCGAATGATCAATATGTGGCTCATGGAAGATCTCATCGGTATTACGAAATACAAACAAATGATGACCGTTATAGAAGAGAAGTATATCTTGGTGTTGTTGATCAAATTATACAAGAACTTGACAATTGGTTTGATGAGGTTAATATGGAGTTGCTTATTTGCATGTACGCTTTGAATCCATTGAATTCATTTGCTTCTTATGATGCACAAAAGGTAATGTGACTTGCCCAATTCCACCCCAATGACGTATCAAGTGTTGAGTTGATAAGACTTGAGTTCCAACTTGAAACCTTTATTGAAGATATGAGAAAAGATGATAGGTTCAAATGTGTAAATCATCTTGGTGAGCTCTCTACAATGCTTGTTGAAACAAAAAATCATCTTGTTTATGATTTGGTCTACTTACTTCTCAAATTGATATTGCTCTTACCGGTGGCGACGACTAGTGTTGAAAGAGTATTTTCGGCAATGAGTGTAGTGAAAAACAAGCTGAGAAATAGTATGGGTGATGAGCTCTTGAATCATTGCTTAGTGACATTTATTGAGCGAGAAGTGTTCTTGGAAGTCAGTGAAGATGACATAGTTGAATCTTTCATGAGAATGCGAGAGCGTAGAGTTCCCAAATGTAAGACTTTGTTCATGTGTTTGAACTATTTTGCATTGAGATCACGCACATTTAAACATATGTATTGATCTACAATGTCATTGCGTTATTTATATTGTTCATTTGGTAACTTTGAATCGTTGTGCCAACTTTTTTTAAAAGTGTGCCCTCCCTCAATTATTTTCTTGCGTCCGCCAATGTCCGCAAGTGTTCCTGTCTGCCCCGAGCTTGCGGCCTCGCCCCCTAGCCGACGGCGCCGCCGTCGACTAGAACGCGCGCGCCACCTCCTCGGAGCTGCACACCAGAGGATTATCGAGGCTCTGCTTCTGCCGTGAACCCTCCCGCCGGCGCCAGCTGTCGTTGGAGACCACTGGCCTCCCCTAGGTTGAAGAGAATCTGGATCCCCTTCCCCCCGGTGTGAAGGCCCTGTGACGGTGTTAATGATGCAGACGGCCCCAAAGCTCCTCCGCCCTGGCGATGAAACTGCCAATCGTGGGCACCGACGGTCCTGACCGCGGCGACCTCTTCCCAGAGCTTTCCAAAACGTCACCCAGATCCCGCTCGTCTTCTTCCTCTTCCTCATCCCCGTCCTCGAGGGACAGCGTCCAGAACCGCCCGCCGCCCCAACCCACCCTAGGGTTTGCAGCCTTTGGCTCTGCCGAGGCTGGCCGCCGGGCGGCGCCGCTCGCCACCGGCTGCAGCGGTCCCCGCGTCACCTCTGCCGGGTCGCGACGCATGTCGCCCCACGAGTCGCCACTCTCTAACCTAACCATCGTTATGTACTCTACTCGTGTCTCAAAGCAAAGAACTTGACCTTGAAATTCTAAAGATTGAAAGGAAAAGATAGATAGACATATATGTTCTATCACATATACAATTAAGTCAACGAATTAATTAAATGTTGAAGTGGCTTTGTGAATATAGATACAATTACATGGCACAATAGAGTTTTATTATTCCCATCTGGGGCACGGGCAGATACAAGTTCATCATGTCCTATTTGGGCATTATGTTCATATGGGTCTCCTACGATCTCAGGTTTGTTGAATATGTTGTACATATACGTTTATTTATAGCCTGCGAGACTTTTTTTGGTTGGATTGTTGCTTATTACAGTGAGTCAGTGACTGAGTTTTTCTTTTCTTTTCAGTTCAGAAATTTTGTTTGGATGTTCCAAGTCCTTTTCAGGAGGATGTACAATCCGTTCATCTTGTAAACCATACATTATGTATTTCAGTTAGCCATAGGCAAGACTTGATGATGTATTCTTTGGTATTTGCATAATCTGATGAAAAGTAATTCTATGAGAAGTTTTACTCTGTATTGCAAGAGTTGATGTTGTAGTACATGCTTTTGTGGATGTTGGTCTTGATAGGTACTCCCGTTGCAATGCATGGGCATGTTTGCTAGTTTATTATATGTACGGACAAGAAGACTAAACAAGCCAAAAGAAAAAATGGAAAAAAGATAGGAACAAGCATAAACCACATGACAATATAAAAAATAAAACATATGTTGTGGCTGTTGTGTCGCTGTCTAACCACGGTTGCTCTTCTTGATATACGGCTTGTTTCTGTGCCTTTTTGATACCTCTTCCCAGTACTGCATTGTTTTATCACTAGTGGAATGGTGGAGTATGACTTCATTGAGATTCTTAAGAGGTAATAAGCCCTCGACTCCGAGACGGAGTTCGACATCTGCAATCGATATCTGCAATCTTTCATCTCCGTTGTCGGACTCGCAAGACATCTTTTCCAGTCCATCCGGGGTATTATGAAGCAAGGCATTCCGCTCTCGCTGATGAGTGGTGTCCCCCGGAACCCCTTGCTGTCCGACTTGGGTGCCACGATGTCTCATCTTGACTCCTCTTTGTAATATCCCAATTGTTGCATGTTTTGTGTTCTTGGTTGTCACTTCGATATTAACCCTAGCCTGATCTTTCTGCTGAGTGGTAACCTGTGGTGTCGCTCCCATCTGAAGAGGAGCTTCTAACAGATGAGAGTTCACCAATGATGGTTCCATTTCAAGAGTAGTGGTTACATGCGGCTGAGCACTGGTTACATCCGGCATCGCTTCTTCCTGAATAGAAGCCTCTGGCTCAGCCGTGGTGATCTCCACAATCGCATGGTTCTGACCAAGAGTGAGCATCAGTTCAAGAGAGACCAGAGATGGCGTGGCTCCTTCTTTAAGTTGCACCGTTGGAAGCTCTGGGCCCTCGATGCACAGTTGCTTAAGGCTAGGGAATCCACCTTTTTCCACAATAAAGCTTTCATCCCCGATGTCGCGACAATCCTCTTCGAGCTTGAGCTCCGACAAGCCAGACATCTTTTGTAGGACAGACAAATCTTTCCAACTGCGACCAGTTAAGGAAAGATGCAACTTCAACACCAGTTGAAGCTTCATGAAGCTGTCTGATGTGACAGGCAAACCTTGCAGGAAACCCCGTAGCTTGAGAGATTTTATAGCCCAGGCACCACTTGAGTATTCCAGGAATTTATCGGTGAGCATGTCTATGGGATGGTTACTGGAATCAATGGACAGAGAATCGAGTACTTCGCTGCCAGTGAGTCTTTGCACGGGAAGGACATACTCCATGGTACTCATTTTGCACCATATCTTCACTTTCTTCAGCTTTTTTGCGTGATGCAATATCTTTGTGAGATTTTCCATATTGTCTACTATAACCCCAGACAGCGTCTCCAAATTACTTTCCCATCGAGAGTATTTCTCCTTCTTTTTCTTCCCAATGACCAGAAGAAGTCCCATGACCAATTCATTGGGCTGACTTTCCTTTTCTTTCTGACTTGGAAGTATTCTGTAAGAACCCACTAGCTCAAACTTTCCAAATAGATGAGCTAGCCCTGGCATCAGAAGGACTTCCATGGGCAATTTTAACTCACCCGTCTCCCGAATATCCAGTGTCTCCAAGTTTACCAACTGTGTGATTTCTTTGGGGATCAGCCTGACATCACTGCCTCTGAGGCTGAGATACTTGAGAAACTTTCCCAGGGTGCAAATGTTAGCCATAACTTCTTTGTCAATACCCTTGGAGCCTTCCAGATCCAAGACCCTAAGCAGCTTGCATTTGCTGAGATCGAAAGGAATACTAGTGCTAGTAGGGCATATAGTCAACCACCTGATAAAATCCAGATGCTTTTTTATTTCTTCTATAAATCCTGTTTGGGCACCATCAGAAACGAAGAGCCGACGGATACGCTTGTTGACGTCTTTCTGTAATGGAAGACGGCCATTCTGATGAATTAGAGTGGCGAAGTTTGTAGCACATGTTGACTTGTGGACGATGAACTCTAACAGTATACCTTGCACTCGATATCTCCTGACCTTGGAATTGCTGCCAGTAAGCCCTGGATCGATGATACTGCGGTCGACAAACTGGTGGAAGCTCATACAGGCAACATCCTTCTTGTCGTATTGGTCGTCTATGGTAACTAATCCTTCAGCAATCCATCTTCTGAGCAGACTGTTCTTGTTAATTGGATGACCCTGTGGGGACATAACTATCGACAGCAAGGACCTCCTGTGATGATATTTAGGTAGACTGCCGTAACACTCGATAAGCGCTCTTTTCAATTCCCAAAAGGCATTCTCCTGTTCTGCACCTGCAACTTCGGTACCAAGTGCTCTGCCCACCATTTCGCAGTAGTGCTCCACCGTCGGGTATGGCTTCAAGTGCTTTGCTGCGCTAACAAGTGCCAGTGGTGAACCATCACATTTACTCAAGATGCTCCTTGAATAATTGGCACTGCCTGGTTTTATGGGATCATTTAGTTCACTGCCAGAAATTTCTCTTGAAAATAGCTTTTCTGAATCTTCATCGTTGAGACCGCACATCGTGTATCGGTAACGTCCACGGCTGAGGGAGGTGGCAACTGACTGGATACTCGTGGTCACGATTATTCTGCTACCAGATGTTTGCTCATTGGGGAAAGCACTTTTCAGTTCCTCCCACAGTTTTATTTCCTTAATGTCATCAACTACAACCAAGTACCTGGTAGTTATAGAAAAATGCAGCTGTAAGCCCAATAAACAAGATGCCCATCGCTTCATAAATAGTTAATTGAGGATTTTTCGATTTTTGCGGTGGAACTGTACTGGCAACTGATTGCCTATGTCTAACACACCCCATGCATCTGTTCGAAGTGAGCTAGTTTCACACGGAGTATACATAGGCTTAGAGTTTAGATTAAAAAGGGATCACATCCCCGGTTCAATATTGATTAAAATGAAACCTGATATCAGGTCCAACATCGTTGAGTTCCACTAGACTTGCAATTTGTTCCATGAATTTTTCAAAATGTGAATAACCTGCCCTCTGCGTGATGCACAAATACATCTATTACTAAAAGCTAGAAAAAGCTAGACACTGAAACCGAACAAAGTCAAACAAAAATAATATAACAAAATAAATCCGCCTTTTGACGGAAACTCCACCAGGCTACAAAATCCTATGGTAGAAGACTGAAACAAACGAAAATACACAACTCTTAGTCAATGCCTCAAAAAGAATTGTTGCATGTGCATCGATGATTACAAATCCAACATTGATCTCACCTAAAAACCGAGTTTCGAACCACTGCCTTAAACAAGGGCACGACGCAGGCGCACATCCATATAACCTGATATGGGATCTTATGTTTCCACCAGAGTTCGCATACTTGTTGTCGAAGCCTCCCGTACCACCATCAGTTAATCAGCCAACGACACATCGACAACAATACCCTATGTAAATACTGAAGTCGTGACGTCCCATACCGCCCCACTTCCAGTCACTATGGCACTAACTTCAGTCCAACAGCCTCGTCATGAATTTACACCTATGTAAGAGAAACTGTGCGTAACACATGTCGGCAACTAGCATGACTGACACCTATGTAAGAGACGCCTTTGCAAGAGACGTCGTACATAGCAGCTGACAACAATAGGCATGACTGATCTCCTTCGAAAGAGATGTGGTGTGTAGCACCTTTCGAACCAGATCAAACATGTTCTTTAGGTGTAGGGGCATCCAATACTACCGCCTTCCTCGGTGAAGGACATCACCATCACATCCGATCATCGGGTCGACCATGCTAGCAGCCACCGTTAAAGAACAATGGCCGCCACCCGTATTCCAAACCTCATGCGGCTCCATCGGATAAGGATAACTGCCCTAATCCACGTCGCTGAGCTGACGATGTTGTGCAACCGCCGTCACTGGACGCCACAACAAGGACTCCGTATGGTGGGATCTAATCAATGTCACACCGACCCCACACGAGGACAGCTGAGGATGGAGACCGGCAACATGATCTCCACATCCAGGTTACAACGGCCCGCACCGCCTCTCCCGATGAACATATATAAGAACTCCGACACCACCTACGCCGCACGGATTTTCCTCGGCTGCCCCTCTAGCGCTGTCGAGGGGAAGGGAGATGGGAGGATAGGTGCTGCTGCTGGTGGCGGCTACATGGTTTTCCCCAGTTCCATGGTTTCGATGACATCTTGGTTTTCTCTGCCGGCAGCCACCACCTCCCCGCCGCAAGCCACAGAAGACACCAGTCCATATTTCTGACGGCACGAAGAAACGATGCCGCCATGACCTCAGCACTAGCACCGTTGTTCCCTCCAACCGGTGAACTACGACGCGCCAGCACCGCCATCGCTCAATCCGAAAGTTCTGAGGTTTATCCCATAGAGGTTCCATGATGATCCACCGATGCCACCTCCACCACCACAACATCTGCTACGTCGCCCATGCAAGAAGCATCAGCGCGGCATGGCCCTCGGTGGCCGCGCCATGCCCTATCCCGATAGCACCGTCGTGCTGAAACACACCACACGAGGGGACGAGAAACCACCGGTGCCGACAAGGCTTTTCCTGACCACGCCCTCTAGAAGCAGTGAGGGAAGGGGAGGAAGTAGGGTGGACTGGGGGAGGCGCGATCTAGGGCTCCCCTCCGCCGCCTCATGATAAGGACCTATGAATTTTTGTCATGTTCGCTAGTTTTTCCCACTCCTATATGTTCTTGTAGTTATAAATCCTAATTTGGATGAAGCTAGAAGAGAGGCCGGGGAAGTCAAATTCTCCCCCAATGTTTGAAGGCAGCCGCATCCATGTGACTAATTTCATTAGAGGGCTCCCTGATCGTGTTGCCTCTTCCAGGGCGACATGGGCAGCTAAACCCTAACCTCTCCAGCCCATCCCTCCTCCCTCCCTTCTCCCCTCGTCATCCTGAGTGATGGCCGTTGGTAAATTCCGTGCGACGACGGTGAAGGGGGGATGGTGGGGTTTGTGGCATCTCGTAGATTTGGTGCGATGGTCTTGAGGGGTTACGAACGGTAGAGGCGAAGAGCGGAGGCGCACGACGTCATAGAACGAAAAATCAAGCTAACACGCAATGACTTTTGACTAGGTGCAACCACTTCAGAGGTAGAGGATGGCGATGCTCTCCCATGCCTCATCTGATGTCTCCGCATCCCAATCCGAGGTAACTCCAGGGGATACCTAAAACTCCCTCGGGGTCAAACGATGGCGGTACTGATGCGTCATTGCCTCTTTTGAGGGCATCGTTTTTTGGAGTTGAGGCAGCGGCGGCTTCATTGATTCATGCATACATACTTACAGAGCGCGATCTGCAGAGGTTTGGGGCAGGAAGGTGGTGGTTACCGACTTCTATTCTACGTGGCTCCGTGTTTGATGCCCACCAGTCCAGTGGAAGCGGAATTGGCTGCGATCTCCTCATTTTGACGTCACTCATAGCGGTGCAAGATTTTGGCGCTTGGGACGGCGGTCCTAGATTTTTGAGTGTGGCTTATATCATGGTCATGTGAATGAAGCGATGGTCGGATCTTTATTTTTCGTGATGGTTCCAGCTCGGTGTGTTGTGGTCGATGGCGGTATTTGACGTTCTCTACTGTGACTTGTGGATTTTTTAGGCTGATATTGGCATGGGACACCTCCTCCACTTCAAGATTGTGTCTGTTTTGACGTGGCGCCGCAAAGTCTCAGTGACGTATGCGTGTTGGTGGGCCGGCGCAGGGCGGTGGCACGTTTGGTGTCGTCGTGGTGTCGATAGCAGGCTTGGTAAGGGTCTTCACTTCATTCTATACGCTGAAGATGGGTTGCGGAAGATGGCAGATGCAATGTTCAGAGCATGCGCACAAGGTGCTATCTCTAGAGTTGGCCGTTGCACCGGCGATGGCCGTGGGCGGAGAATAAGTCCCCGTTTTTGTCTACCGTCTATGCTAGTTGTGGTGATTTATCACTATTTGGAGGTTTCGGCTTGTATGATCGTTCACTATAAAGCTTTTGCCAGTCTACTTTGAATAAAATAAATAAATTAAGGCCGTATGCATCTTTTCGATGCAGAGGTCGCGATATTTCCCCATTTCGAAAAAAAAAACTTAGTGTTGGTCTGTTAGATATAATAGTGAAAAAGGAGAAGAAAAAAATGCTCAAGCCCAGTTCTATTTATGGTGTACATAGACGTCGGCCGAATAAGACTATAGATAATGAGCTAGGGTATCTTGAGATCGCCAGCAAAACAAAGCCCCCTCAGTTAGTTTCCAATGGTTCAAATGGGCTGTTGGAAGTGTAAGCAAAACTCAGATGGATTCCCAAAAGCTTTAGAAAAGGTTAGGCCTCCAAAATGTTCAAGAGGTTTCATAAACCGAAAATTATCTTCTGAAAATTTACAACTCAGTTTCCAAGTGGTTTCAGAAATCTCACGGGTTTATAAGAAATTAGGATCAACATTTACAAATGTAAAAACCAACACCCAAAATTGTATAGGTGGGCATCTAGACGTTTAGGGTAATTTTCAAATGATAAAAGGATGAGTTTCAAGAAACCTACAGTGTTAGTTATTCAACCAAAGTTCCAAAAATTAATGTAGAAAATTTAATATACAAGGATGACTTCTAGAATTTTATTATCCAACTTTAAGATGAATTAGGATAGACCCCAAAATTTATTCCACAAGTTTGGAAAAACGTCAAAATTTAATGATCTTCCAAGTGATATAGAAAATTGAAGGATAAGCTTAAGAAAACCAAATCAATGTAATTCAACCATTCATAAAACAAATTCGTTTCTACCAAAAAAAAAAAAAATAGGAACTAATCCTGCTCTTGCACCATCGCTTGGAGGGCGGCCATGCGACAGAAGCTCACCTTGCAGATTTTAGTCTTAGACGTACGCAGAGAAAGGGATGGAGTCATGATGTAGCCCCACATGTGGACAACACCATGCCAAAAGGCCCAATGACAAGATCAAGAGTCAAGGCTCTTCATGAAAAGGTGACCTCGCTCCTCTCGATGTGTGATCTCGACCTTCCTTTGAATGGCTTGCTACTTCATGCCGGTACCTTGTGCATACTCAGGTTCCACCCGGATGATGACCCACAATGGAGTCAAGGAGATGACCAAGAGAAGGTCCAAGATGATGGAGAAGATGGACAAGAGGAGATCCAAGAAGATGGGCAAGAAGAGGCGGAAAGATGCGAAGACAGGGTGGCCGGCCTCCCAGCCGGCCTAGGCCGGCCCCAAGGCCGGGCCCCAACCCGAGGCGACCGGCCTCCCAACCGGCCCAGGCCGGTCTCCAGGCCGGGCTCCCTCCAGAGGCCACCGGCCTCCATACCGGCCCAGGCCGGCCCCCAGGCCGGGCCACACCCCGACGCTGCCGGCCCCCGCGCCGGCCTCCTAGCCGGCCTCCAGGCCGGCCTAGGCCGGCCCCCAGGCCGGTCAACCACCTGAGCCGGCCGGCCTCCCAGCCGGCCTAGGCCGGCCCCCAGGCCGGTTCCCCACCTCCCTGCCCCGTTTTGTAATAGACTATAAATAGCTTTCCACTTTCCCCTTTCAGAGGTTAGACTGAATTTGAGACTTGTGTGAGCTATGCTCCTCCTCCCTCGTAGCTAGGGTTCCTCATTGAGGTAGATCTTGTTGTTGCAACTCTTTCACTGCGGTGTCTCTAGTAGTGTAAACCAATCTTTCACTGCGGTGATTCTATTGGATCGGTGGACCGGCCGGTAAGAGCAATCGGTTTCAACAAGAGTAAGTTTGGCTTTGATTCTTTGATCCAAAGGCTACCTTTTTGAGGGTTTGTTGTTGGGTGGAGTTCTCAGCAGGATTTGCTAGTTATCCTTGTGTTTTGCCCACGAATCTCCCTCGCTATCCCTCCGTGTTCTTCGTGTTCATCCCCTTTTCCCCTCAAATCCGCAAAGATCGGACCTAGCCCTACATCATTTGGTATCAAGAGCAAGGGTTTCCACGGATTTGGATCGTGTTTCCACCTCTTATTAGCCATTTTTCCACCAAAATTTTTCTTTCCCATACCAATTTCGAAAATTCAAAAAAAAAATATAGCCCATATGGATTTCGTTCGATCTTTCGATTTGGTGAGCGATTTGTGGTTTTGATCCACGGATCTCGTGCTTAAGACCTTTTCCCCACTTTCCGTTGGTGTTTTCCGGAGGCCTTTTCCACTCCAAGTCCAAGCGGGCCGCGCAATTCGTCGCCGGTGGTACTACCGTCCGAACGGCTGGTACTACCGCCCGCAATCGGTCCTACCGCCCGTTCGGCCGGTGCTACCGCCGCATGACTTTTCACCGACTTCATCTTCGTGTCGCTTCATCGCTACCTCGACGGCATCAAAGGTATAGCTTCTGACACATCCCTTTCCATTTCGCGAAACTTTTTCTTAGGAGCTAGCTCTTCATAGTGTGAGCATTGCACTAGTGTGACACCAAGTGACCATATCATAATCTTGTGAGCATCTAGTTGTAGCGGACTCGGCTCGGGCAAAAGCATAAAGCAAAAGAGAAATAGAAAAGATTCAAAAAAAAAAGAGAAAAGCCGAGCCGTGATCCTAGTCATCCTCAAGCTCCAATAACCAATAGAGAAATGGGTACACTTGTGCAAATCGGGTGCTCCTTCCCATACACTTGAGCTAGTTGTCCTTCAAGAGGTGGTGCGGCATGAGCATAGTCTTCGTTAGGTCCAAGTTGCTCCTCCCTATAGTCGCACCATCCACGTTTGTCTCCACGTGTGAGTCTCCTTTCTTTCTCGGATTGTGTGGTTAGTCTCTTTTGTTTCTTGATCTTTGTGGTTATCCTCCACTTGTTGCAATAGCCTTTTCGTTGGTTTCGTTTCGATTTCTTGCCACTTTACCATACCTAAGCTCCTCATAAGTGTGTGTGTGTGAGTCGCTTTTGGATGACTAATCAACCAACTCTTACTCTTGTGACACTTTTGTCTCGGAAGGCAGGCCCATTGGTCCAATACTATCAACCAAGGTAAGAGCGGTTATTAGCCACCACATATTTCACATATCACTTGTGTTTGCTTATCATGGCTAGGGAAGAACAAGACGCCGACTTCGGCAAACAAGCGGAGTCCCTTAGGAGGTACATCGACGACAACTTACGCCGCTATGAGGAGCGTCATCATGCCGCGCAATGTGAAAATGCAGAGCGTTTCGCTCAACTACAAGACGCCCAACGCGAGAGCAATGAGCGTTCCATTCGTATCGAGGAACTGCTTCTCGAAAGACGACACCGGCACTCTTCAAGACCAAGCTCAAGGTCTTCACACCGTTCCGACGCAAGAAGCAAAGTTCCAAGCGACGTTGGTCAAGGTCCACAAAATGGCCGCCATCACCACGAGATGCCTCATCAACAAGCGACCATGGATCCTCAACAACACCAAGACCAACATCGTCAAGAAGAGCCGCACCCCCAAGCGATCGTACACCATCAACAACATCAAGATCGCCATCGACACGAAATTCCAATTCCAAATGTTAACTTGGATCCACACACCGCCATGAGGACAATCGACATCATCGTCATGATCTACCTCCACATCGAGCCCGCCGAGTGCCATTAGCCGACAATCATGTTGATATTGAAGATGACGAGGATTATGTTCCACACCACCACCCAAGGCATCGTCACCGAGACCGCCATCGCCACCATGATGATGATGATGAGGATGATCACAAAAACCGCTTCAATCCTCCCAAGCTCGTCATTCCTAAGTTCCATGGCACCAACGACCCGGAGGACTACATGGCATGGGAATCCAAGGTCTCCAAGATATTTCGAGTCTACAAGGTGCCGCAAGACAAACGAGTTGACCTCGCATCCCTCGAGTTCGAAGGCTATGCGCAACTATGGTGGGAACAACTCCAAGCATCCTTTGAAGACCCAATCGACACATGGAATGGCATGAAGAAGGAAATGCACAAGCGCTTTGTGCCACATCATTATGCGCGAGATTTGTACAAGAAGCTATAAGAACTCAAGCAAGGTATCAAGACGGTCGACGAGTACTACAAGGAGATGGAGTCCACTCTCTCCCGTGCACACATTGTAGAGTCCGAGGAACAATCAATGGCACGCTTCTTGAACGGCCTCACGTACCCCATCAAGAAGATAGTGGAATTCCAACCTTATGAGAACCTTGTTGAGCTAGTTCATCAAGCCATGAAGGCCGAGCGCCAAGTCGCCGAAGAACTCAAGTATGTCAAGGCCAAGTCCTTCTTCACCACTAGAGCTTTTCTTCATCAACACAACCCATCACTCAAGTACAAGCTCAAGGCAATATCAAGAGTCCTACACCGCAAACCACTACAACCTCCAAGAAGACGTCGCCCTCACCCCAAGCCACCAAGTCATATATCACTTGCTACAAGTGTGGAGGTCAAGGGCACAAGTCATTTGAGTGCACCAACAAGAAGGTGATGATCGTCAATGAAAATGGAGACTATGAGTCTATGAGTGAAGATGAGTACCATGCATTGAACAAGGTGGCCACGATGCAAAGCATAGATGACGCCGATGACTACATCTATTATGATGGTGACCCCAACCCCACTCTAGTTGTCACTCGAGTCTTGACTACAATCAACCAAGGTGATGACGCTCAAAGATGCAACTTGTTCCAAACCAAGGCCGGCATCAACGGCAAATCAATCAAGGTAATCATTGATGGTGGGAGTTGTCACAACTTGGCAAGCAAGGAGCTATGCGAGAAACTCAATTTGACGTACAAGAAGCACCCCAATCCTTACCATGTGCAATGGCTTAGTGACTCCGGCACCGTGAAGATCCAACACACGGTTCAAGTATCCTTCAAGATTGGCTCTTACGAGGACATGGTGGATTGTGATGTGGTACCAATGTCGGTTTGCCACTTACTTCTTGGCCGCCCTTGGCAATTTGACAAGGCCGCTACTCATGATGGGCGCACCAACTACTATAGCTTCAAATGGAACAATAAGATCCTAGTGCTCCGCCCAATGACTCCAAGCCAAATCATCGCCGACAATGCCAAGACAATTGTAAGAGCGCAAGAAAAACAATCCCCTAGTGAGTTGAGTGGTGAGAGAGCGAACCACATTCACGTGAGTGAGAGCCACAAGCCAAATATGAGTGAGAAAGGGAAAAGAGTGAGTCCAGACGTAGTCTTGTTAGCCACCAAAAGTGAGATGAGAGAAGTGAGAGCAAACCCATCCACTTTCCACTTCGTGCTCTTATGCAAAGGAGATGGCAAAGACACTAACGACTTGACCCAAGTTCCTCCTTCTATGTTGTCTATTTTGCAGGAATTCAAAGATGTCTTTCCGGATGAGCTACCTCAAGGACTTCCTCCCTTCCGTGGAATCGAGCATCGCATCGACCTCATTCCCGGCGCCCCTCTACCCAATAGAGCGCCATACCGCACCAACCCCGAGGAGACAAAGGAAATCAAGCGCCAAATTCAAGAACTCCTCGCCAAGGGACATGTTCGTGAAAGCTTGAGTCCGTGCGCCGTTCCGGTCATCCTCGTCCCCAAGCAAGACGACACACTCCGAATGTGCATGGATTGCCGTCCCATCAACAATATCACGGTGAGGTATCGACATCCTATCCCACGACTTGATGACATGCTAGATGATCTTAGTGGTGCCACTATCTTCTCCAAAATTGATTTGAAAAGTGGCTATCACCAAATCCGTATGCATGAAGGAGATGAATGGAAAACCGCATTTAAAACAAAACTTGGTCTTTATGAGTGGCTTGTCATGCCCTTTGGTCTTTCCAATGGTCCTTCAACATTTATGCGTCTTATGAATCACGTCTTGCGCGTTTTCATTGGCAAGTTCGTGGTTGTCTACTTTGATGACATCCTTGTTTATAGCAAATCTTTGCATGAACATGTCGACCATGTGAAGCAAGTTTTGTTGTCCCTTCGTAATGCTTCGCTTTTTGCCAACCTCAAGAAATGCACCTTTTGCACCGACAAGCTTGTGTTTTTGGGTTATGTAGTTTCTTCCAAAGGGATTGAAGTTGACACCTCTAAGATTGAGGCAATCATAAATTGGCCACCGCCAACTAATCTTAATCAACTTCGTAGCGCCCTTGGTTTGTTTGGATTTTACCGCCGCTTTGTGAAAGATTTTAGCACAATTGCTTGCCCCTTAAATGAGCTTACCAAAAAGAATGTACCCTTCATTTGGGGCAATGCGCAAGAATCGGCTTTCAATGAACTCAAGAAGAGATTGACCGAAGCTCCTTTACTTGCTTTACCGGATTTCTCAAAAACCTTTGAACTTGAGTGTGACGCTAGTGGCCTTGGCATCGGTGGCGTCCTCATGCAATGTGGCCGTCCCGTTGCCTATTATAGCGAAAAACTTGATGGTGCTCGCCTAAACTACCCAATATACAACAAGGAACTCTATGCCTTAGTCCGTGTTTTGGAAGTGTGGCAACACTACCTTTGGCCCAAAGAGTTTGTTATCCATTCCGATCACGAATCATTGAAATATTTGAAAACCCAAGCCAATTTGAACAAAAGGCATGCCAAATGGGTTGAATTCATCGAGTCTTTTCCCTATGTGGTGAAGTACAAAAAAGGCAAGGACAATATTGTTGCGGATGCTCTTTCCCGCAAGATGATCTTACTCACCCAACTTGAAATCAACGTTTTGGGTCTTGATGACCTTAAAGAACTCTATGCTTCCGATTCTTTCTTTGGTCCTATCTTTACCAAGTGCACAATTGACAAAGGATGTGATGATTTCTACTTGCACAAGGGTTTCTTGTTTACGGCTAACAAACTATGCATTCCCGAGTCCTCGCTCCGTTTGTTACTTCTACAGGAATCACATAGTGGAGGCCTCATGGAACACTTTGGACGTGACAAAACACTCGCCATGCTATCGACACACTACTTTTGGCCAAGGATGACGCGTGATGTGGAGCGCTTGGTGCGCCGTTGCCCAACTTGCCTCAAAGCTAAGTCCACGTTGAACTCTCATGGTCTTTATATGCCTTTACCAATACCACACACACCTTGGTCCGACATTAGCATGGATTTCGTCTTAGGATTACCTCGAACAAAAAATGGCAAAGATTCAATATTTGTTGTTGTCGATCGCTTCTCTAAAATGGCACACTTTATTCCTTGCAATAAGACCAACAATGCTTCACACATTGCAACTTTGTTCTTTAGGGAAATTGTTCGTCTACATGGAGTCCCGAAGACCATTGTTTTGGACCGAGATGTCAAGTTCACAAGCTACTTTTGGAAGGCATTGATGGCAAAGCTGGGGGTCAAGCTCCTCTTCTCCACCGCTTACCACCCACAAACCGATGGCCAAACCGAGGTGGTGAATCGAAGCTTATCAACTCTCCTTCGCGCATTAATAAAGCCAAACCTCAAAGGTTGGGAAGAATGCATCCCGCATGCCGAGTTCGCCTACAACCGTGCATCACACCGGGCGACCAAGCGAAGCCCGTTCGAGGTTGTCTATGGGTTCAACCCCAACACTGCCCTAGACATCTTACCACTTCCTCTACACGAGCGCACCGACATGGACGTCGACAAAAGAGCCGACTACATGAAGACATTACATGAGTCAACACGAGCAACTCTAGAGGAGCACACAAAGCGCCAAGCCACCAAGATCAACAAGTTGAAGAAGCCCATGGTATTCGAAGAAGGAGATCTTGTGTGGCTACACCTCCGCAAGGACCGTTTTCCGGATGAAAGAAAATCCAAGCTTGCTCCTCGCGGTGACGGACCTTTCAAAGTGCTCAAGCGCATCAACGACAACGCATACAAGATCGACATCCCAACCTCAAAGTACTTGGTGCATGACACGTTCAACGTCGCCGACCTATCCCCTTTCCACGGAGATGCAAGCGTTCAAGAGGATGACGAGTCGAAGACGACTCTTTCCGAAGGGGGGGGGGAGATGATGTAGCCCCACATGTGGACAACACCATGGACACCATGCCAAAAGGCCCAATCACAAGATCAAGAGTCAAGGCTCTTCATGAAAAGGTGACCTCGCTCCTCTCGATGTGTGATCTCAACCTTCCTTTGAATGGCTTGCTACTTCATGCCGGTACCTTGTGCATACTCAGGTTCCACCCGGATGATGACCCACAATGGAGTCAAGGAGATGACCAAGAGAAGGTCCAAGATGATGTAGAAGATGGACAAGAGGAGATCCAAGAAGATGGGCAAGAAGAGGCGGAAAGATGCGAAGACAGGGTGGCCGGCCTCCCAGCCGGCCTAGGCCGGCCCCAAGGCCGGGCCCCAACCCGAGGCGGCCGGCCTCCCAACCGGCCCAGGCCGGTCTCCAGGCCGGGCTCCCTCCAGAGGCCGCCGGCCCCCAGGCCTGGCCACACCCCGACGCTGCCGGCCCCCGCGCTGGCCTCCCAGCCGGCCTAGGCCGGCCCCCAGGCCGGTCAACCACCTGAGCCGGCCGGCCTAGGCCGGCCCCCAGGCCGGTTCCCCACCAGTGCCAGCTGGCCTCCAGGCCGGCCTAGGCCGGCCCCCAGGCCGGTTCCCCACCTCCCTGCCCCGTTTTGTAATAGACTATAAATAGCTTTCCACTTTCCCCTTTCAGAGGTTAGACTGAATTTGAGACTTGTGTGAGCTATGCTCCTCCTCCCTCGTAGCTAGGGTTCCTCATTGAGGTAGATCTTGTTGTTGCTACTCTTTCACTTCGGTGTCTCTAGTAGTGCAAACCAATCTTTCACTGCGGTGATTCTATTGGATCGGTGGACCGGCCGGTAAGAGAAATCGGTTTCAACAAGAGTAAGTTTGGCTTTGATTCTTCAATCCAAAGGCTACCTTTTTGAGGGTTTGTTGTTGGGTGGAGTTCTCAGCAGGATTTGCTAGTTATCCTTGTGTTTTGCCCACGAATCTCCCTCGCTATCCCTCCATGTTCTTCGTGTTCATCCCCTTTTCCCCTCAAATCCGTGAAGATCGGGCCTAGCCCTACATCAAGTCATGCATATCACCAGTATAGGGTAGTCAACAGCGCGTGGTTGGCAGGGCAGAGATGAGGCATACATAGCTAGGGACAAGTTCATGTGAAAGAGTGTGTGTTTTGTGCCGCAAATAAAAACAAGCCACAAGAGATAGTGGATCCCTGTAGTAACCCACCATGGTCATGTCAGCTCAGTGGCAGAGCCAACCTTATTGGTGCTACACGACTTTTTAGCTTAGAATGGATGTTCCAGATAATAAACATATATAAACTACTCCCTCCGTTCTAAATTAGTTGTCTTCCATTTGCCAAAAAGTGGATGTATCTATATTTGTAACATGTCTAGATACATCCACTTTTTGTTAAATAGAAGACAACTAATTTGGAATGGAGGGAGTAAAAGCAAGAGGTTCATCCATGGTTACCGTGCCTCCCAAGTCCCAACACTCTCTGGAGCGAGGCGCCTGGGCTGCTGGGTTCCCCGCCGCTCTCTCTCTTTTTTTTTTGAGCATTCCCCGCCGCTCTCTGGATCGCCCATGCAATCGACATCGCAGGGGCCTTCTCCGCGATTTGTTTCGCCCATGCGGGGAAACTTGCTGGTGCAGGCCGGGATGGAGCCTGGGCTCGATGCAGCAAAGGTGCAGCACGGTGTCGTGGGCCGGGAGACGATGGCGAGGCAACTGCCGGCCCATCAGTCCTCTCCATGGGCCAAGAGGCAGCTGCAGTTGGAGACCACCACAGCGAGGTTCGGCTGTGAGAGCGTCATTGGCGCTGTAGGTGCAGTGGCGAGCGATGTGCAGGAGGTGTCGACGCTTTCTTCCCCAACATTGTCTTCCTTGACCACTGTGATGGCTGATTGGCCACTGTTAGGAGGGGTGGCTACTTCACCCATGGCCTCTCCTAGGGTGTCGCCGATTCTTCACGGGGACTCACCGATGCCGCCGACGTCTAAGGTGTGTCCTACTCCACCCTTGAGGCGGAGTGGCAGGCACAAAGCGGCGGAGAATGGCATTATGCCAACCGATGAGGACTCTCTCGCGAAGGCAATGCGTCTTCGAGCATCACGTGATCTAGTCTACTCTCAAGGTACAACACCCTTCAAATCTTTCCTTTCTTTTCCGAATTCTCGTGTCAATTCAAACTTGGAGAATTTAGGTATAAGTTTAGGTCGTAATTCTGAGGAGATACAAGTTTCTGTTAATGTGCTTAGAAACATTGAGATAGATAGGTTTTCGGTGTCTCCTAAAAATAAGATTAATGATCACCTGGCCGACTCCGACTTGGATGAGGATGAAGTGGATGCCAAACATGACGGCCAACTTTTCAATCACCAAGTTGGGGATGTGTCAAAGGTAGGGTTGGATGACATCCGGCTGGAGTCTTCAATAGATTTAACAGCGAAAAGTCGTAAATATAAATCCTCAAAGAAACTAAATAAACCGTCCAAAAGGGCGAGATTTACTTTTTCAACGAATATTTCTCATGAAAGTCAAAATATGGAATAGCAGAGGTCTTGGTGACTTGGCTAAACATTTACATATTGCTGATTGTGTTCGGGAACATGAGTTGGACTTTGTTGCGATACGGAATCTAGTAGAAGAGATTTCCCGGTGCATACACCTGGAAATGGATACCTCCACGCGGCAGGTCTTGGGGCATTTTACTTAGCATTAAGACTTCCTCCATGGAATTATTGGACTTCACGTGTGGTGAGTTTCATATTAAACTACACTTACGGAATAAGTTCGATGATTTTATATGGAGTCTAGTGGCCGTGTATGGTGCCGCCCAAGATGAGCACAAGGCTGCCTTCCTCCGGGAACTTGTTAATCTTGCTAAAGATAATCCATACACTATTCTTATAGGAGGGGATTTTAATATCCTACGATTTCAGAAAGACAAGAACAATGACCGGTTTGATAATTATTGGCCTTTCCTTTTCAATGCTGTCATTGACAGTTTGGATTTAAGGGAGGTTAATATGTCAGGGAGGCAATACACTTGGGCTAACAATAGACCAGTACCTACGTACGAAAAACTTGACCGCATACTAATCGACACCGAGTAGGAAAATAAATACCCTTTGGTTTCTGTACGCGCGCTCGAGCGTATAGATTCTTTATCGGATCATGCTCCTATACTTCTAGACACCGGTGAAACAAAACTATAGGAAAAAAAACCACAATTCAAATTTGAGTTTGGATGGTTTAACCGTGATGGTTTTGTTGATATGGTGAAAGAGGTATGGAACAGACCGGTGAAGGGACACAATCCGATCCAAAGATGGAATAATAAAATCCATAGGTTACGGAAACACCCTAGCGGTTAGGCACGTCATATTTCTGGTCTGTACAAAAAAGAAAAGAAATGTCTTTCTGAAATTATTGATAACCTTGATCTACTTGCAGAAGTACGGGTACTCTCTGATCTTGAACTTAAACAAAAAAATCAAGCGAATGAACAGATTGCACACCTACTTCGAGAAGAGGAACTCAAGTGGTATCAACGATCGAAGGCACACTTTATTCTGGAAGGAGATAGTAATACTAAATATTTCCACATGTTGGCCAATGACCGAGATAGGAAGAAGTATATACATAATCTTAACCAGGATGAGGGTGTTATTGAAGGACATGAGCAACTAAAATGCTATATAACAAAATATTATAGAACTCTTTTTGGGGCTCCAGAGGAAGGTAACTTCACTCTTGATGAATACCAGATAGATGATATCCCACAAGTCTCTAATGAGGAGAATGCTTTTCTTATCGCCACCTTCACGGAGGATGAAATTAAGAAAGCCATATTCCAAATGGAGCATATTAAAGCTCCCGGACCTGATGGTTTCCCGGTGGAGTTTTATCAGAACTTTTGGGATACAATTAATTAAGGTCGATTTAATGGATATGAGGAGAACTGTTTAAGTTGAACTTTGGGGAGATCATTTTGTTACCAAAAATTAAGAATGCAGAAAGAATCCAACAGTACCGGCCTATCTGCCTTCTTAATGCGAGTTTCAAGATCTTCACCGAAGTTGCGACAATAAGGCTAAACTCAGTAGCGGATCATGTAATACGCCCCACTTAGACTGCCTTTATGCATGGTCGATATATACTCGATGGAGTGGTGACTTTGCACGAAACGGTTCATGAATTACACCGGAAAAACTTGAATGTTGTAATCCTGAAAATTGACTTTGAGAAGGCATATGACAAGGTTAAATGGCCTTGTCTACATCAAGTTTTAAGAATGAAAGGCTTCTCTGAAACCTTGTGTGCATGGGTCCATAATTTTGTTACTGGTGGAAGTGTTGCCATAAAATTCAATGATGCCATTGGACACTACTTCAGAACAAAAAAGGGTCTGCGACAAGGTGACCCATTATCCCCGATATTATTTAATATTGCGGTAGATATGCTGGCCATCATGATTGAGCGAGCAAAAAACTCGGATCAAATTGCAGGAGTGGTACCACATCTTGTAGATGGTGGATTATCAATCCTTCAGTATGCTGATGACACTATACTC
The DNA here is from genome assembly GCA_012064385.1 of Puccinellia tenuiflora. Taxonomy (NCBI): domain Eukaryota; kingdom Viridiplantae; phylum Streptophyta; class Magnoliopsida; order Poales; family Poaceae; genus Puccinellia; species Puccinellia tenuiflora. The sequence goes on along the minus strand of QRDG01000159.1, from coordinate 293,696 downwards.
TTTATGGAACATGATATCGACAAAGCAAAAAACCTGAAGTTAATTCTCTCAGTGTTTGAGCAACTATCGGGACTCAAGATTAACTTTCATAAGAGCATCTCCAACAGGCGCCCTATTTGGACCGCGCGCTGGAAATAACGACTTTTTAGCGCGCACGGAGCGAAATCCAGCGGCTGCGGCAAAAACCCGCGCGCGCTAAAAAACGTCCAGCGCGCGCTGCCAAGCGGTAGATTTGGCCCCAAATTTGGGGCGGCGACTACAGCGCGCGGGACGACAGCAAATATGGCGCGAGCTACCAACCGCTGAAAAATCCCACTGCTCGCGCCGCCGCTCGCATCTCTTCCCCCCAACTTGTCCGGCGATTTTTCTGTCGCCGGCGCCGGTCGATTTTCTTGTCGCCGGCGCTGCCTCCGCTACTCCCTAGCGCGCCGCCGCTACATATGGCTGCGCGGAGCTCACCGCGGCGCTGAATCGAGCCGGGCCTTCACCGACACCTCCGGCGCTTCCGGCGGCTGTTGTTGGGGCGGCCGCTTCGCCGCCGCTGCTTCACCGCCGCTGCTTCACCGCCGCTTTTTGGCCGCTGCTTCGGCGACCCGTAGCCGCTGCTTCGGCGACCCGTAATAATAATTATACAATTTATTGTTAATTTATTTGGTATTTATTTGATCTTCACGGTTGTATGTTGAAGTGCAAATGTTGTTTCCGCTGGCTCGCGCGCTGCAATCTATCGCGCCTGCTGAAGCACGGCAGCGACGCGCTAAATTATAGCGCGACTGCTAAAGCGAAACCTGCGCGCGGCGCGCCAAACGTCTATTTCAGCGCTACAAAATCTTTATACAGCGCCGGCGCGTTGGGCGCCTGTTGGAGATGCTCTAAGAGTGAGTTATTTTGCTTCGGAGAAGCACATGACCATATGGCTTTGTATATCGAGTTATTCGGGTGTGAGCAAGGCCAATTTCCAATGTCATATTTGGGGATACCGATACATTATCGTAGACTCACAAATGCTAAATGGAAATTGGTTGAGGAACGGTTAGAAAAACGACTTAGTAGCTGGAAAGGAAAACTACTTTCGGTTGGTGGTCGTTTGGTTCTAATTAATTCAGTACTCAGTAATATGGTTATATATATGTTATCCTTTTTCCAAATACCGAAAGGAGTACTCAAACGGTTGGTAGCTGGAAAGGAAAACTACTTTCAGTTGGTGGTCATTTGGTTCTAATGAACTCAGTACTCAGTAATATGGTTTTATATATGTTATCCTTTTCCAAATACCGAAAGGAGTACTCAAATGTTTGGATTACTTTCGATCGAGATTTTTTTGGCAAGTGGATAATGATAAAAAGAAATATAGATTGGCCAAATGGAATGTACTTTGTCGTCCAAAGGACCAAGGAGGCCTAGGTATTCAAGACCTAGAGGCTAAAAATTCTGCACTCCTCAGTAAGTGGCTCTTAACTGAGGATGGGGTATGGCAGTATCTCCTGAGAAGAAAATATGTGGGCTCAAAAGCGGTATCCCAATTATACTGGCGACCAGGGTATTCTCACTTTTGGGCAGGTCTGATGTCGGTTAAGACTAAGTTTTACCGATATGGAACTTTCCACATATAGGATGGTTCCGAGATACGATTTTGGGAGGACTCCTGGTTAGGGACCACTCCTCTTAGAGATCAGTATCCTGCTTTATATAGTATTGCACGTAACAAAAGCGACTCGCTCACTGAGGTGTTGGGATCATCCCCACCAAATGTGTCTTTGAGAAGGGATCTTCTGGGTACGAGATTGGTGTCATGGCAAGCTCTGCAAGAGCGGTTAGCTGGCATACAATTGTTGCCAGGACGTGATGAATTTCGTTGGAACCTAAACACGAACGGGAACTTCTCGGTCGGATCCATGTGTAAAGCATTAGTACATTCGGACATGCCAGTAATAAATAATAAGCACCTCTGGAAGATGAAGGTACCACTGAAAATTAAAATATTCACGTGGTACCTTCGAAAAGGGGTGGTCTTAACGAAGGACAACCTGGTAAAGCGTAATTGGCAAGGGAGTACAAAGTGTGTATTCTATCATCATGACGAGAATATCAAACATTTGTTCTTTGAATGCCGGTTTGCGCGTTCTATATGGTCTGCCATCCAAGTGGCTTCAAACTTGTATCCACCGAGCTCTATTGCTAATATATTTGGTAATTGGTTGCATGGTATTGATAATATTTTTAGAAAGCACATTCGGGTGGGAGCGATCGCTTTATTATGGTCGCTATGGCTATGTAGAAATGACAGAGTTTTTAATAATAAATTGTCTTCTCCTATGCAGCTGATCTTCCGCTGTGCTCACTATCTTCGGGTTTGGTCTATTCTTCAGAATCCGGTACACCGAGACCTGTTTGCGATGGTCTGCTCACGGTTGGAGCAAGATGCGACATATATTTTTACCCGTCATGGGTGGCAGCATAATCTGCGTATTGGCCTGCCTTCACCATAGGATTATTTTTTGTCGCATGTGATATGTTTTTCTCCTATGAGTTTTTCTACTCACTTTCTACAATCTTCTACTCTACCCTTCTAGCGGCTGTGTGCATCCTAGATATGTAGAGGCTGGGTGTAGACACTTCTGGTTGTATCAAATTGATGTAAACTGGTTGAAATCTAATAAAGCACCATTTATCGGAAAAAAAAGTCCCAACACTTAAAGGGTTATGAAATTGAGAGGATCCAGGGGGATTGAAACAGTGTACTATTCACCTCGTGTATGTCCAACATTTTTGTGAGCTAAAGAGTTTGAATGTTGCGAGTAAGAAGTGGGGAACCTAAAATCTTTGCGATTTTAACTTAATAAAGAGAATGACGTGTTGTCTATTTAACTTATATTAAGAGTAAGATGCAAATGGATACAATCTCAACACTTTGATTATTTTTAGAGAAAATGTCACTAGATTACAACACAAACTACCCGAATCAAGAAGTTTTCGCGACTATCTATCTATCTATTTACGTGGATAAGGTCAATGCGTTGATCACTCCTGAATATCGGTTGGCGGAAGACGGTGACGGCGGCTTCTCGACGGGGCCGGCTCATAGGCCGGGGCAGCAGGGCACCCACCCTAGGGCCCTAGAAGGTAGGGGGCCCGGGCCTGTTAGTAGTTCAATGTACTAATACATGAAAATTTCTGCATTACGCCAGGAAAACAAAATAAAAAACAAAGATGACCCAATCCCACTACGCATCTAGCTCTCACGGGACCAAATAAATGGATCGGTACTCTAAGAAATTTAATCCATCGGTCTCCTCTGTGCTCGTAGTCGTCGACTCACTACGGGAGAACAGATTATTAGAGGCATTTTGCTTGAGGCACTTTTTACAAGTGCCTCTAAAAATAGTTTTTAGGGGCATTTTTTACTAAGTGCCTCCAAAAATGCTATTTTTAGGGGCACTTTTTACTAAGTGCCCCTTAAAATGCTATTTTAGAGTTATTTTTTTGCTAAGTGCCCCTAAAAATGCTATTTTTAGAGGCATTTTTTGCTAAGTGCCCCTATAAATGCTATTTTTAGAGGCACTTTCCGTTAAATGCCTCTATTAATACCTAGATAGGCCGATGGGCTTAGTGGGTTCATCGGTCCGAGTTCACTGAAATTTGGTCCAAATCTGGCCCACCTCCTCATCCCTCTCTCCTTCTCTCTTCCTCTCCTCTCTCTCTCCCGAGGAAAGCTCTCTCCGACTCTCCCGTTCCCCTACTTCTCCTGCGATTCCGCCACTGCCGCCGCCACCGCCGCTACTGCTCTGGCCGCTGCCCGCCTTCTCAGGCGCTTGCGCTCTCCGGCGATGCTCCGCCCCGGTCTTATCCACCGATTCCTCGCCGCTGCGCCTCCTCCTTTCCCTCGCGAGCACAACCGAGGCTAACCCTAGCCGGCCATGGCCTGGTTCTTCGGCGCGGCTCCCGCGCATCCGCGCCCCCTGCTGCTCCTCCTCGACGTCTACAGCCTCCTGTGCTGCCGCTGCCGCCACGTGCTTTCCCTCGCCGACACGGCTCCTCCCCCACCAACGAGAGGCCATCGGCGCCGTGGTGCCCCTGACCATCCCCACGGGCGCGAGGCCTCCGGCGGCGCACCGCCTCCTCCTCCAGGCGCAGGTGGACGAGCTGGTGACGCAGTACCGGACGGCGCTGGGGAGCTCACCTTCAACTCCAAGCCCATCATCCCCAACCTCACAATCATCACCGGGGAGAACCTCCACGCTGCCAGGCCCATCGCCGCACTCGTCTGCAACAACATTCTCGAGGTGACCCCTTCTTCTCCGCCTCTCAACCTGCCCCATCCTCCTCCATGTGTTTTTCTCTTCACTGTCAGATCAGGTGCTCGTCTCTCTTCTCTCTGTACTGCAAGCAGTATGCTTGCTTGCTATATACTGTATGGCTGAATTAAATGTATGGCATGAACAAACTTGGCATATTACTCTGCTTGCTGTAGTGCTGTGATTGCTGTAGTATTGTGCTACTGTAATTTTTTGCCACTGAAAATTTTGCATAATTGGACAATATGGCTTGCACTATTGATGTCAATAAATAGCTTGTTCATGATTTTTAACTGACGCTTGCTCATGATTTTTGACTGAAGCTTGCTCATGATGTTTAACTGAAACTGGAGTACTCTTTTGATGTCAATAAATATTGTCATGATTTTTAGCTGAAGCTTGTTCATGATTTTTAACTAAAGCTTCCTCATGATTTTTGACTGAAGCTTGCTCATGATGTTTAATTGAATTTGGAGTACTCTATCGATGTCAATAAATTTTGTTTGAATAAAAGCAGTGCTTGCAGTAGCTTTCTCTCAGCTTGCTTGCAGTAACTTGCTTGTGCTTGCTTGAGTATCAGTAGCTTGCACACTTGCTTGAGTTTACATGGTGTAGCGCAAGTAATTACTGGTGTAACTTGCTGTAACCTGCTTGTGCTTGCTTGAGTAGCAGTAGCTTGTACACTTGCTTGAGTTTACATGGTGTAGCTCTTGAGTAATTACTGGTGTAACTTGCTGTACTGAAATGCTTGAGTAATTAACTTGCACTGATAAAAGTGCTCGAGTAATTTCATTGTTTTAGCTTGCAGATATCATTGTTGTAGTAATTTCATTGTTGTAGCTTGTGTGCTTGCTTGTTCAGTACTGTAAACCTTGTTCAGCAAGTGCTTGGTAGAAGCAGCAAGTAAGGAGAACTTGCTAGGGAAAAAATTAAGGAGAACTTGCTAGTGTCTGTATATTCATGTGCTTGCTAAACTTACAAGGAATTTTGTCTATTTGACTAGTCGATGACCAACTGAAGTATGCTCAATTATGTCAAACTGAATTGTGCCTTTTAGTACTCCTGCTGACACTTAGTGCATGCATGCATGAAAATTATTGAAACTTTGCTTTCCTAGCAACTTAGTACTCCTGCTAGCATTATGTTTTTTTTTTTGCTTTAGCAGTTCTTGTCTTTTTTACTTACTGCTCATGATATGAGATCTTCTGTCAAACTTGGTCCTGTGAGATTAGCTGCTGTAGGACAAGGACCTGTTCCTGTAGAACAATGAACTGCTGCTCCTATCGTGAACTGCTCATGTGCGTCATCTTTTGCAGGACCTAGGCAAGGAACAGAACCTGGGCGAGGAGATGGGCAAGCACAAGGACCTGGACGAGGAGATGGGCAACAGGGCAAGCACCAGGACGTGGTGCATCAGGACCTGGGTGAGATCTTGGGAGAAGCTACATGGAGATCTGCGGCGAGATCTGCGCGACGGAGGATTTAGACTGTTCGGAATAAACCCAGCGGCATGTGTGTGCGTGTCGCTGGGCAAAGGGACGACAGCATCATGTTGAGAAGAGGAGCACGCCCAGCTCTAACTCTTCTTCATCTCGTCTTCTAGGGTAGGCCTGCATCCATCTTTGGATGGTGGATGCGAAGTGGCAGCGACGGAGGGATGGCATCCAAGAGTCAAGGGCGACGGCGACTTCCCTCTCCCCTCCACCTCGCTCTCGCTTGAGCAGCGGCGCCACGAGAACACAAACCTCGCCGAGTCCAAAGGTACCGCCACTCCACGCCCCAGTTGTTGCTCCCTAGGGTTCAATTTGCACCCGACTCGTTGGTCCTATTAGGCTGTAACCATTTGTGGGGATTTTACTTCTAGCGTCCAGTGCGCTGCGAAGTTATAATCGAAAACAACATTCACTCTAGATTAGTGAGCATATGAACAGTGACTCCCTTTTGGGTTAGAACATATTGTATGTTTAGGTGATCCATCTTTTCCATAAATTGACTCCCTTTTGTTTTAAAGTGTTTCCTAATTACCAAAATTTCCTTGCAAACGGGTATTCTGAATTTCTGATATTACAAATTCATAATGCTATTCGTCGTGGTAGTTCAGTCGCCTTTTCCAAACTTCTGTCGCACCATAATAGTATATTAATTCATTGATTATTTTGTTCTGCCGTTTTGGTATGCAGGTTCCGAGAGAGGTTGCGGCAGAGGCATTGCTGGTATGAACTTCTAGTGCAGTTCTACTTTGTTGCTTGGTACCATTGTTTTTGTAAACTGGAGTCTTCTAGTGATAAGTAAGAATATTATTTCCTAGGATTTTTGAAGGCAAACTTTATAAGACCTACACATGATAAGCAAGATTTTGAGAAACAGAACTTTTCCAAAGACTTGATACAAGACTAAAAGACATGTCTTCTTTCTCCTCTACGTGTCTGTGGTACCACGGCCATTGAGCCATGGCTGCACTCTGCTCCGGCCATTCAGCCTTGGTTAAGCTAGGATTGATGGTTAATTTACTGCATCAGACCAATTTTTTCCATACACGTGAGTTCTTGTGATAGGCAATAAGACGCCCTTGGAGCACGCTGTGTCCGGCTTCAACCTGCCTGCCACCAGGTTTCTTGTTGACCATAGTGCTGATCTCCATCAGGAAATTGAAGAGGGCGCTACTGCTGTTCATCTTGCTGTTCATTTTCTCACGATCCCATTTTCCTCTAGCAGTCCAATATGTTGTTCTTGATTCATCCCGCCCATTGGCGCTCAGAGGTGCGCGGCAAAGTTATCTTAGATTTGTGTTCTGCTCAAATTATATAGAGGAAATGATATATCGTTACCGAGGTTTCTATGTTGAACTGTCAATTTCGTTTGGACACTAGATTGTATATACTACATCGACCATGTGCTACGTCGGGTTGCACCCGAGCATGAAGGGCGTGTCCGGGAGGTACTTGAGCAACAACAACATGTACGAGGCGAGCGAAAAGTCTAGGGACGCGGAGCTGGCAAAGAAGCTCTGGGACTTCAGCGTGAAGCTCACCACCCGATTCAGTGATATATGGTGGTGCTGTAGTGAGATAGTAGATGGTGGGCGTGGCATGCTATGATGCAGTGCGCAATCGCATGGGTGAAACTTGTATTCATTGTCAATGTATCCAGGAGCTAGTTTCAGGTTCCTGATTCTCTATTAGCTATCTTTTGTTTCCTGACTCTCCGGTTCATCCGTTTCATTTGTATTCATCAGCAATCAAGTCTGCCTTGTTGCTATTCTGTGAAGTTGTTTGAAAGTATATCTATATTGTTGCCGTTATGGGAATTTGTTTGACAATGAATCATGCCTATGGTTCTTTTAACAAATGAATTTGATTTGAGAAGTGAATTTACTGTTTATATGACAATTGTTGTTACCCCTATTGATTATTAGGGGCACTTTGTTTCAGAATGCCTCTAAAAATGGATAGGGGCATTTAGGAGAAGTGCCTTTGAAAATATAAAGGGGCATTTCGGAGAAGTGCCTCTGAAAATACCATTTTTAGGGGCATTTTATTTGAAGTGCCCCTAATATTTTTAGGGACACGATTAAATGCAACACTTTTCTTAGTACCTCTAAAAATGTTTAGAGGCACTTTGATGATTTTTAGGGGCACTTTCAAGTGCCCCTAATTAACTACTTTCTTGTAGTGACTCGTCTTCTACGCCAAATTTTCCAATCCTAGAGAACATTGCCGCCGCTCCCGTAGCTTTCCAATTCTGAGGTCGCCGCAGCTATTAATGGAGTCCAACAACGCGATTTCAACCCCCAATCATCTCGCTTTCCATCCCAACGAGTTCTACTCATTCTCCATCAACTAGGATGTTTGAGGCATGAGAGATCGTACGTCTACCTCCTTCACCTAATCCAGTTCTACGTTTTGATTTGATGTTAAATAGCCCCGTTCCCCGACTCTGACCGCTCCACATCTCCAATTCTACTCTTCTTACTCTTTTGTAGGTTGTTCTTCAATGCTTCATTGTATCTAAGAGAGTGCTCAGGAGATTAGGAAAAGAGAAGGGGTAACGGGGAATGAGCGCTCAAGTTCTTCTTGGTCTTCCTGGCGAGTGTTGCAGCCTACAGATCTACGAACCTAAATCAACAATTCTACATCGACCAGGTGATTTTATTCCCAGTGTTGATGTCTTCTAGAAAATGTTATTGGGTAGTTAATAGTTAGAAACGGAAGAGAAATAAAGAAATAGATGAGCTTGTAGAATTCCAGAAATTTTTATCCGTCAACAAGGGCCCTTTTTGTTTCTCGCCCTAGGGCCCTAAATATATGTGGACCGGCCCTGCTTCTCGAGCATGTGCATATGGTGAGGTTGAGGGTCTGCTAGACCTGTTTGTGCTCCCGGCTCGACGTTGGGCGGCTTGGTGAGGCCTCCGGATTTGAATGATGTGCGTTGGTGGGAGTTCAGGGCACACACCCCTAATCATGGCCACCCTCTTCATCTAGCTTGTAGGTGTAGCGACAGTTGTTGCCAAGAAGGTAGATTCGGGTTGATCGATGTATTTTTGTAAGGCTTTGTTGAATAATTTAATAAAAAAGTTGCGGGCATCATTTTGATGCAGAGGCCGGGGGTTTCAACCTCCTTTTCGAAAAAGAAAAAAATCTATTTACGTGGATTGTGTACTCTTAACTTATTATCCTTTATCGCATAATGTGAATATCCATGAAACTAATAATTGATTTCACTGTCCCTTTCTATACACTAAAATAAAAAGAATGGCGTGTTGTCTATTTAACTTATATTTAGAGTAAGATGCAAATGGATACAATCTGAATACTTTGATTATTTTTAGAGAAAATGTCACTAGATTACAACACAAACGTACTACCCGAATCAAGAAATTTTCGCGACTATCTATCTATCTATTTACGTGGACTATGTACTCTAACTTTATATGCTCTATCGCATAATGTGAATATCGATGAAATTAATAATTGATTTCATAGTCCCTTTCTATACACTAAAGTTGATTCTCTCGCATTTGCGAGGGCCACCCTGCTAGTTGAACAGTAATAATAACATCTTTTCAGGAAGTGAAATTTTTAATTGGTGGAGAAACAATAACGGTTGATAAATGAAGAATATAATCGTCATGATGAAATATGTTGGAAAAATAGGCGAGAAAAAAATACCAGGAAACAGTACCTTTTTGTCAGAAGAAAATTCTTCAGTTTTTCAGCTAGCTGAGTAACATTGGAGTTCTTGTCCTTCCTTGCTGTTTCTTCGTTAGATTCAGTAACTTGTTCGACAATCTTCCGTAGCAGTTCTGCAGCTTTGTTTGGAATGGCTTCACCGATGTACTCCGACGCCACGACGAAAGCTTTGCAATCGAATTTCTGGGCTGCATCAACACCAGGGTCATGGTAGAGCGCCCATGCGAGTGCACTCTTCCCCAAGCCGTTGCCTCCCGCGATGGAGACCACCCTCAGCTCCCCATCTTCCGCGGAGAGCAAATCCTGAAGCTCCGATTTGGCCGTGCCGACAAGCACGGTATCGTGTCTTACGCTGGACGCAACAGAAGAAGATGTAGAACCACTAGTCTTTTCCATCTGCAACTCCGTTAGTTTCTTTATATTGTCCAGGAAATAATCGATAATACCTACTTGTCCAGTGCCGTGGTCCAACCTGAGAGCAGCGAGGATGGCATGGCGAGCTCCCGGGACGAAGATATCAGGTAGGAAGTCCTCTATATCATAGGCCAACTCCTGGAATTCCTGATCACCATGATTCTCTATGTTCTTTCCTATCAGTCGCAGCTCATCATGTAACCTCCTGATGCCAATTCCGATGTCGCTCTTCATTTTCCTGTGTTTATCTATCGTCTCGAGGACAGCCCGCACAGCAGGGGCAACGATGCCCAAACTCATCACGCTCAGCTCTTTCTCGGTCTATGTTTTGGGAAATGGTTACACGCGTAATGGAGGTCCAAGCAAATCGGGTAGAGGAACCCTGCCTTGTACTAGATTCCCTCTCTGCTCTGCGCGCCACACACGGCGGCGTCAGGATCAGGGGAGAAGGGTGTGGTCAGGAGAGGGTTCACCAAATGAGTCGTACATGCTCGATTTCCCGATAAGATCACTGCCAACCGCATGTCAAAAAAAGAAACAAGGTAAGACTGCCAAACTTTCATATGGCCCATGGGGCTCCTAGCCTTGTAGACACGTACATATATACATCGGACATACCATTGCCACATATATATGTATACACCATACTTTATACTATAAACATAGTTTCCTTTGATCATGGGATCCAGAGCGAGAGACCATTATATTGAAGGTGAAGCTATGGCGAGCTACTTGACAGGGTCGATGAACACCTTTCCCAACAAGCTCATCAAACTGGATAATCGTCCTGAGGGTGAGGGGATTGGACAGTTGGAGCATCATCTGGTGAACCTTAAGGAGCGTTTCTTCAAGGTTGCTGGGCGAGGGAAGACAGATGATCAAGCCAAAGAGTGGATGAAGCAAGTCAGGGAGCTGTTCTTCGATATTGAAGACTGGATGGACGATAAGCTGGAGACGCCCAAACAAGGAAAAGATGGGCAGCTGAGGATCAACATGGCGGGTCCATCAGAGTTAGAAGAAGAAATCAAGGAGACCAACATGGCGGGTCCATCAGAGTTAGAAGAAGAAATCAAGGAGACCAACAAGGTGCCTCCATTTGAGGTCGAAGAAAAAATCAAGGGATTCATCATCCTTGCCGAGGAAGCGTGTGGTCGCTGCACAAGGTACAAACTTGTTGACGAATCGACCCCTTCTGGAGCTGCGCCGGTTGCTCCTGTTACGCCAAGACGCCCAAGAGTAATCCCCATTGATTCTCGACTTCTTTTGAAGGAGAGACCTTACCTCAGAGCTCTAGACCGTCCAGTAGAGGTGCTGAGAGCACATCTAACTGAAGGCCACCAGACAGAGCTGAAAGTGGTGTCCATCGTCGGAACGGGAGGTCTTGGAAAGACTACTCTTGCCAAGAAGATACATGAAGAGCTTCAGGGGAAGTTCGAGTGTGGAGCATTCGTCCATGTTGGCCACCGGAACCCATCAATACTGTCGATCTTGACAAAGATACTAGGGCAAATCGGGCCTTACCAACAATGCTCTGATGAGCACGACCTCATTGGTAAACTTTGGGAGATACTAGGGCAAATCGGGCATTACCAACAATTCTCTGAGCACGACCTCATTGGTAAACTTTGGGCAATCCTTAAGGAGAAGAGGTATTAATGCATCCTTAATTTCCTGCGAACTATTTGGCTAGTATCTAACCCATGCATCACCTCCAGCACATTTATAATAAGATACTGTTATTATTTTTTGCTGAACAAACGATCAAATTATAGTTTTTTCAATAAAAGAAGTGTTTTGACTCGAAAAATCACATGGAAGTGATACAAGCGAAAACAGTTCGCACCCAACCTCTAATAATGCACAAAGCCAATGATCAAATATAGTACTACCTCCGTTCCTGAAAAGAAGGCCTATAACTTTTTCCATAAGTCAAACAATCTGAAGTTTGACCAAATTTTTAGAAACAAATATTAATAATTATAATACTCCCTCCATTTTCATATACAAGGCCACTTCGTTTTTCGTGTCAAACTTTGACTTTTAATTTTGGTCAACAAAAACTGAGTTATATTTCATAAAAAATATATCATTGGAAAGTTCTTTGAAATGTGCATCCAGTGACATACCTTTTGTGGTATATAACTCAGAACTTGTTGGCAAAATTAACGACTAAAGTTTGTCCTAAAAACATTATGTGGCCTTGTATTCAAAGACAGAGGGAGTACTATATAGATATCATACGAAAATATATTTCATGAAGTGTCTAATCAAATTGATTTTGCATTGTATAAGCTAATAACTTTTTCTAAAAAATTGGTCAAATTTTACATAGTTTGACTTTTTTTTTAAATTACACGCCTTCTTTTGAGGAATGGAGGTAGTAGGTCATAGGCAAATTATATAAAAATACAATTGTCAGACCGGAATCTCTTAGGTGAGCGCACACAAGCTCAAGGTTGTAGAAGCGTACTATTTATTGTCAAGTTAAGTCAACATCTACTAGTCTCCTGGTGCGCATGACTACCGCGAAGGAAAAAAATCCTTTGCCCTGCTTTGTCGTCCCGGATGATGTGGCGATATCTCGGATGCCGCTAACCTCTTTCTAAGGAATTGTCATGATGGTGATCTCGTCGAGCTTCAAGGGAAACCTCAGGTTTGGTTTCGCTTGCTGAACCGGACATTGGCAGCGTGTGTTATCATCTACCTCCTCGGGGGCATTGTTTTGGAGCTCGCCAGAGAGAGGATGCAGAGGCCTGGCGGCTTTGCGCCACCGCGTGGACATGACATAAAGGGTCGTGTGCTCTGGAGGATCCCTACATCCGGGTCTCCCGGATCGGACGATGGTGATGCCCGCCCAACACCACTCTCCCTCCCGTAGGCATCGTTATGTAGCAAATGCTCGCTGGAGGGGTCTAGAGGTGGAGCGGCGTGGCTTCTTCCGCGTCGAAGACGACGGGTCTCTGCGGCGTGGCGCAACGGGGTCTCGACGGCAGACGCATGATGATGGAAACGCGCTGGAAGGTGGCGTCGTTTGTTGCCGTGACGTTGTCAACGGCAAGCCTGGTGATGATTATGCAGATCTCTGCCATGAAGATGGGTTGACGGTATGATGACGGCGGTGGCTTCTAGGGCGTGTGCATGCGGTGTGTGATGAGGGTCTGCTGAACTGGATGTGTGCTCCCGACTCCTCATAGGGTGACTCGGTGATGCCCTGATGGCATGTTTTCTACGGCAAAAGGCCCAGATGGCATGTTTTCTCCATTGCATGAGTATCAGGAAAGTCTGATTCTCAAGTATAAATAGGAACCTAAATTCGCGTCCGTGGGGACTTGAACTTGGTTGTTGGGTTTGTACATCCACTCCCCCAACCAATTGAAGCTAGGCTCACTTCCTAAAAGGAGGGTAACCAGAGGCCTCTCCGTTTAACTGATGCACACAGCCAACTTGTGATCAATTTGATAGTGGTTCTGCAAAATATATTGCAGTTATTCGGGAAGTTTGTGTAAGATGTAAATTGATCGGTTGCAAATTTCTTGTGTAACGAGGGATTAGTCTTTGTTGGAGCTGAAACTCTCACCTCCTCACACTGACACACATGAACACAAAGAGACAAGTGGTTTTGGCGTCGTGTTGTTTGTCACAGCCAAGGTTTTGGATACCGGATGTAAAAAAAATCCCGAGGGGGGTCGGGATTTCCGGTTACCGCGGTTACCGGAAAATCCCGACCGGTTACCGGACGAATTTGAAAACCAAAATTCAGAAATTCAAAAAAAATGGTTAACTTTTGGTAATTGTTTTGTCAAAATACGTTAAAATTCAAAAAATTCAAAAATTTCGGGATTTTTTGTCCGGTATGACCATTTCCCGGGGGTGCTCGGGATTTGCGGTTACCGACCGGTAACCGGAAATCCCGCCCGGTTACCCAAACCATGGTCACAGCCCAACCTTTTCTTTCTTCTTAATATCTCGTCCAAAGGAAACATGTTTACATCTCTTTAAATAGCACACACGCACTCAGCTAAGGCAACAACCACACGACTTGCTCCATTAATTAACCAACTAACTCCATACCCATGACCTTATCTTGCATGTAGCTAATAACCTCAACGCATGCACCTACCACTACCGGATCACCCGGCTCAACATGTTCGTATAGCCCATCATGCTACAGCATCTGACACATCTTGCCGTTTCTGACGACCTTGCTGTACCGTACAGCACCATCGACATCTCACCGCGCTCACCGCATCGCACTCGCATGGCAGTTTGACATCTCGCCCCCGTGTTCACAACCAAAGCTTCATTATCCTACACTATCCTAGACCTCTAATGCATAATGCAAGCATACTAAAATGCAGATACAAATAATCAAGATTAATGCTAATTAACAATCCTAACGCATAAAAGATGGCTAAGTATGATTTGTTATACTCCCTCGGTTACATTTATCCTTATAAATATCTTGTTATGTATTGCCTTATCTAATGATGTGCATCTTTTACAATATAGGTATTTTATTATTCTTGATGATTTATGGAGTATACAAACTTGGAGGGTAATTAGTTGTGCATTGCCTGGTAATAATCTTCGAAGTCGGATATTGGTAACAACTCGTATGAAGGATGTTGCTAAATCATGTTCCCCACGTTACACTGACGTGGTTCATCAAATGGAAGCTTTGAGTCATGATGACTCTAAGAGGTTATTTGATCAAAAAACAAGAACACAAGTAGATGATGATGTATTGAAAATGTGTGGTGGCATACCATTGGCCATAACTGTTGCAGCTGGCTTATCAACAGGTAAGTATACAAAACCGGAAGAGCTGAAGATGCTTGGGAAACATATGCTTTCATCATTTGAGCTATATTATTCCCTTTCACCCGAGATGACAAATGTACTGCACATGAGCTATGTTGATCTATCTATTCCTCTAAGGTCTTGCTTTTTGTACATGGGTGTTTTCCGAGAAGAATATACCATCAAGAAAGATCATCTGATATGTCGATGGGTTGCTGAAGGATTTATACCAAGAATAGACGACCAAAGCTTGTGGGTAATAGGGGAGAGATACTTCAACGAACTGATCAGTAGGAGACTGATTCAGCCGGTGTACGATTACGAAGATGTCCAAGCAGTGGGTTGTACAGTTCACCCTGTGATTCTGGATTTCATTAAAACAGTGTCTAGAGAAGAGAACTTTGCTACAACGGCTGCGGAATTGAGTTCTGGCCAATTTCTATATGAGACCATTCGACGGTTCTCTCTTGACTGCAGTAATGAAGCTGAAGCTGTCATCTTCAAGTCAAGCACGGAGCTATTGTCAAGCATACGATCCCTCACAATTTCCGGGGATGTGAGAGAGATGCCTTCTCTTCCTCGCTTTTCTCGATACTCTCCTCAGGACTCTCCTCTATACTCTCCTCGAGACTCCACTCCATACTCTCCTCAAGACTCCCCGCTATACTCTCCTGCATACTCCCCTCCAGACTCTCCTCGAGACTCCCCTCCATACTCTCCTCCAGACTGCCCTCCATATCGACTACGACCTTGGGCGAAAAATAAAGATGTGCATGTGTCACCATCCCACACTTTTTCTTCGCCCTTCAAACTCTTACGAGTACTGGATCTAGGAGATGCTACTAATTTGCAAGAAAGCCAATTGGAAGGCATTGGAGGGTTGATCCTGCTGAGATACTTGCGACTTGCGACCTTTATTGAAAAGCAGCTGGGAGAAGAAACTGGAAAACTGGAGCAGCTGGGAGAAGAAATTGGAAAACTGGAGCAGCTGGAGACCTTAGATTTGAGGGGGGCACGTTTTTTTGGTTTGTCTAATTTCATAATTAAGCTGCGGAAGTTGGTGCATATACTATTTGCTGTGACGGACCGCTCAGATCTATATTTTTACCATCTTCTCGGAAAGCCGGAATTAGAAGAAGTATCAAACATTGAACTAGGTTATATTTCCAGCCAGACTTTGGAACACTTGAGAAACATTATGAGGACTTCAAAGCGGCTGAGGATACTGGGTGTAAGTTTTAGGTGTTCACAAAGCCAAGAAACACAATATCTCGTGTCCTTCCTGGAGGAGCTTGCAAACTCTAAGCTTGAATGCCTTACTATTTACTGCCGTGAGTATAATGATGATTCATTCGGCATACTGATGGATTCCTGGCGTAACGCCGCTACATCAGCAGATGGAAAATTTGAGCCCCGGAGATTTGAGTTGAGAATAAATCCTGACGGAAGAGAATTCCTTGAAAGATTCCCACCTCATATGGACTCACTTGGCGGCCTCACCCATTTGCATATTGCAACGGAAAATCTAGAAGGTCTTCGTATCCTTGGGAATATGCAATGTCTAGTCCTTCTCAAGTTGTCTTATAAGCGTTCTTCAGCACAAAGGACCTCGATCAAGCAGGGTGCGTTCCGGAGTCTCTTGGTGTTGTCTTTAACATGTCGTCACCGTGGGATGGGTCTGCAGTTCGAGCAAGGAGCCATGCCGCAGCTCCGAAGGCTTGGGCTTAGCTTCACGGTAAGCAGGTCACGAGATTCACATGGAAATTTTAATTTTGGGATGGAGAACCTCGCTTGCCTCACGTGGATCCAAGCCACCATAAATTGCGACTATGCTATGATTTCCGAGGTAGTGGATGCAGAGGAACAAGCTAGAAAGATAGTATCGGAGCACATGAACAAACCAATATTAGAACTTTCCAGAGAGCATATAGACCGGATGAGAACCTAATCTGGCGTCCTTGGTACTGGACAGCTGCAACGCAGGCCACAAGCGGGAGAAAGCGGACGATCAGTGATGCTGCTATTCCGTACGAATAAGTTGCTTAATTCACCATGCTTTATACCTTCATGTATCTTAATTTCTGCCTGTCTGGAATGTTTTACCTTCTAGTTTTTTTCAGGTCGATCGGAACTGTTTTGAACTTGAGTAGTTTGTTTCGGAATCTGTAAGGCTGTCACGGAAATCAGCTTGGGAACTGTTGTAATCTTGTTTGCTACTCTATTTTATACCCGTGATTAAGCTTCATTGGGTCTGAACAAATAATGTACTGGGAGTGTAATCTGTTTACTGCAATTAAGTTGATGTCATGGCATCCTAGTAATGTAAACAACGATACATTCATATTTGATACATTCGTTATGTCTTATTGTTATTTCGATTTAGAAAACTAGCACATTGTTTATATTGTTGTGGGAAATGGGACATGTCTACAGCCCACATCGCGGTGTCGATCCGGACCGGACAGCAGACCTTGATCATGTATGCCAGCCAGAGACAACCGTAACAGACAGACACTAGAGCAGCAGTTCCTGTATCGTTTCTCTTCTCTTCTTCCTCTGTTCCTTCCATTCCATCCATGAGCTGTTGATTGGACATGCTTGGGGTACGTACGAGTACGACATGGGAGGGCACTGTACTGCTTGGCATTGCTGGAAAACTGAAGGTTTTTTGTTTGTCTGTATTGGATTGGCTTTGGGTTTGGTTGGAGACATGGCAGGTGAGCTGCGAGCACGTGCGTGGTCCTCGATCGGAATAGTCAGTCAGCTCGATCTCGGATACGTGTACCATGGAACGCAACGGGCAGCTGAGAGCCGAGCACGTCCCTCCCTCTGATCTGAAGACTGCAGGCAGCTGGGCTGAGACCCGATGGGCACAAACTCATAACTGCGTGCTGTTTTATCCGTTAGATGATGATACTGGCAACCAGAGTTAGGTGGCTAACGACATATCTGCCGGTCACGGTTCGTACAATTTGCACTCGCCTGTCTGTCTCGCCTCAAGCTTCGGTATGTTAAGACAGTCCTAGCTACTACTCCACACTGTTGATCGGAACCTGCCGCATGCGGCGACGGCGACAGTGATGGACTCGCCGCCGTGCGGTGTCTGCTACTTTACTAAATTTAGAGTCGTTTAGTCCGCTAATCCACCAAATACTCTATCTTGTTAATATTTACTTTCTGGGCACTGCTAAAGATCGGCTTCTGATATCTGGCTTCCCATCCGACTCCTTTACACTGTGTTTGGTTGCATGGAATTGGGGCTCGGAATTGGAATTGGATGCCCCAATTCCAAATTCCGTCGTTTGGACTGCGCTCAGAAATTGGGCCTGGAATTGGAGACCAATTCCGAGCCCGCTCCGCAGCATACCGTTTCGTGAGGGAGCAATTCCGTGCCTCCCAGATCGGAAACGCTCGGAAACGGACGGGAGGAGCGATGTGGCCGCTGCTCCCCGCCGGTCGCCCCGCTCCCCGCCGGTCGACCTGCAGCCCGCCGGCCGCTGCAGCCCGCCGGCGCTCTGCTCCCCGCTCCCTTCCGGCCGCACTGCTCCCCGCTCCCCACCGGTCGCCCTGCTCCCCGCCGACCGCTGCAGCCCGCCCCCGCCCTACTCCCCACCGGCCGCTGTCCTTGCTCCCGGCCGGTCGGCCGTCGTCCTCGCTCCCGGCCGCCGGCTCCCGGCCGTCGTCGCGAATCGATTCCACGGTGTTGTGCATCCAAACAAGAATTAGAATTAGGGGGCATTTATAGATTCTCGGTTGTCTGATAACTTGAATCAGGCAACCTTAAATCAGAAGGAAACCAATCTAATCTCTTTCTCTATTTTCCAAACTATTCCTGGCCACATTGAATTAACTTCCCACCAATGGGTGGAGCTTTAGTTGTCATTAATAAATTGCTGTTTTCTGTTCGATTGTTCTTCTTAAGTAGATAGAACTGAATGCAGTGCCCATGGTTTCATAGATGCTTAATAATCTAAATTCAGCTGAACAGAGAGGGTTGCATAATGTGTTTAGGATTAATAAGTATTAGGAAAACAGTCGAATGAAATAACCATTTTGCAATCTTAGCTGCTGGTTCGAAATTTTAAATAACTTTTTAGGGTCCGTTTGGGAGCAAAGTTTTTTTTAAGTATTCCGGGAATACTTCAGTTTCGGAAAATACCAAAGTATCCAATACTTTGAGGCGTTTGGGACCAAAGAATACTGTGGTTTTATAAACTGAAGTATTCCACATACTGCAGTTTTTTTGCCGCATTGGAGACTTCGGTCCGGACCTCTTTTTTCATAAACAGAGAAACGCGTCTCTTCCTCCCTCGCGAAACGCATCTCTTCCTCCCTCGCGAGACACATCTATTCCTCCCGTCCTCTTCGCCTACGACGACTGCGACGATGTCCTCTTCTTCAGCCATGGAGAAACCAGACTCACCGCGTGGAAAAGAAGGTTCGTTCTACCCTGATTTGATTTCTGTTCGCCACTAGATGTTTCTTCTCAACTTGATTGGAACATTGCTGCCATCTAGGGCATGATATTCTTGACGATATCCCCTCCGATTCCCACACATACGGACGCCACCGATCAGATATTGGCGCTACGTAGCGTCTACATTACATATAGGTGTCTTGTTTTTATGGTTGCATGTACGAATCTAGCTCAAATCTAGTGCAGATCTATTCCTATCGGCTCAGCTGTATGATATGCCCATGTTAGATTTCACCTCCCGGTCAAGATGAGTCGAGCATCGTCGATTTTCTTTCTAAGTCCTCCTTTCCCGCTCTAAATCTCCTGCTGATGTGCGCTGGGGTGGGGCTAACGCGGCCGCAACGAGGGAGAAAATTCATGTACTTAACTAGTCATCTAGTCATCGATCGGGAGCATAAAAGTAGGAACGATGGTCCATGATTAATTCCTGCACGTAGTACTAGGCTAGTAGCACAAGCAAGATTTGAGATTGTGTGTTTTCATCAGGAGCTGCGTGGTGAATTTCTACGTATAGGCCGGAGCTTGTATTCACCTATATTCATTAGTAGATCGGAGCATGTATTCATCAGTAGATCTTAGCATGTATCCGTAATGTCTGCATCCTCAAACATCTCTGTCAATATGCGGTAAGGATCTTGCTCTTTTGGAGATATGCTAATCAGAATATGCGTCCCATCTATGGCTCCAATGCAATCCTGGAGATAGAAAAAATCAAGACAGCTTTGAAATATTAATTTAATATCGCAGAAGCAAGAGTTACTAAAGCCATTACTTTGTTTGGTGTGCTGCCGCACTCATTATCTTGGCGATCATATTTAATAACTAGATTTGGAAGCGCGGCCTACCGCGCGGCACTTGTTGGTTCTTTTAATATTTTGCCCGTAGTTATTATATTTTGTACAGATTATAAGAAGACGGTTAATATACAAAAGTATAAACCAAATAGAATAATATCATAATTATGCTGATATGTTGGTGGTCGCAAGGTTCATGTATAGTATGTATTAATAAGTCAATATATCCCGATGGGAGTATATAATTATATAAAAAGGTAATAGCACACAGAACGTTGAGACGATGTTAATAACAGAGCTAACATAGTAGGTGAAAGAACAAGCTATGCCCGGATGTCGCCTAGAGGGGGGGGTGAATAGGCGATTAAAACCTTTTCTATTTAGGGTCTTGATAATTGCGGAATAAAATTAGGTGTTTGAATTAACAAGCCAACAACCTAATTACTAGGCTCACCTATGTGCACCAACAACTTATGCTAAGCAATTTAAGCAACAAGGTGAAAGCAAGATATGAACTTCAAGCACGAAGGCTATCACAATGTAAATTGCATAAGTAAAAGCTCGGGTATAGAAATAACCGAGGCACGCGGAGACAAGGATGTATTCCCGAGTTCCTCCTTGTTAATGGAGTACGTCTCGTTGGAGGGGTGTGAGCTCGCCACAAGAGGCCTACTCAAGATGCCACAAAGGCCTCATCCTATTCTCCGATGAACCTCACCCAAGGGATTGGTTCACCTTCCACTATCGGAATCCTTCGGGGCGGATTCCGGAGCCCTTACAAATTTTGGGGCACACACTCACAACTCAATTGGGGGCTCCCAAATCGTGCCGAAGCTTCACAAGCCGAAGTCTTCACGACACCACCACCGTCTAGGGTCCAATGACCCAAGAGTAACAAGCTCCCGACCTTCAATCCCACGAATCACCGTGGGGAGCACAACCCGATGCAACAAATGCAAAAAGGGAAGATCACACCAAGTGGTCAAATCCTTCACCCCAAAATCCAACCAAAGCAACTAATGCTATGGAGGGATTTAGGAGGAAGAACGGAGGAGAAACACCAAGAACTCCAAAATCTAGATCCCACGAGTTCCCCTCACTTAGAGGAGATTTTGTTTGGTGGAAAGATGGATCTAGATCTCCTCTCTTGTTTCCCTAAATTTGGGCAAGAATCATCGGAGGGATTAGAGGGAATCAAGCTCTCAAAATGTTGGCAATGGAGGAGAGAGAGCAAGGGATGAAATCTACTCAGAAAATGGGGAAGAAACCCCTTTTATAGTGGGCTCCAAAATGGAGCCGTTGGAGAGGAAAAAGTGGGACAAAAAGGCTGCAGAGTTCCCGGCCTGGGGCCGGCCGGGACCGGCCTGGCCGGTCTGGAAACGGAGCAACGATCGAATCGGAAGAAAAGAAGCAGCGCACAGCCCAGCAGAAGGGGAAAAAATGCAGAGGAGCCGGCCTTCCCCCGGCCTGGGTCCGGCCTGGCACCGTGCTGGGCCGGGGCACAGCCCGAGCCGGCCGGCCTGCCCCCGGCCTGGGACGGGCAGCCAGCACCAAGCTGGGCCGGGACAGTGCCCGAGCCGGCCGGCCTCGCACCGGCCTGGGGCCGGCCAGGCCGGGCCGGCACCCTTTTTTTTTCTTTTTCTATTTTCTGTTAAAAAACTTTCCGATAATAAAACCGCAATAACTTTCGCCCACGAACTCCGTTTTCGATAATCTTGCACTCGTTGGAATCGTCACAACGAGCACAACAAAAATATGCAGAGAAACATCATAGTCCAAGAATATATTATAAAAATAAATAGGGAAAGGTAAAAGCTCCCATTTGCAAATCGGAAATGCAATAACTTTCACCCACGAACTCCGTTTTTGATAATCTTAGACTTGTTGGAATCGTCACAACGAGCACAACAAGATTATGCAGAGAAACATCATAGTCCAAGAAAATATTATAAAACCAATTGGGGAAAGTTAAAAACTCATTTTCGCAAACCGGAAATTCTATAACTTTTGCAATTGACGTCCGAATGAAGTAAAAACAATTTTGTTGGAAAGAGGACAACAAAAGCAACCTTTGAAAATGGCAAACAAGCAATGGAGATTTTGCAAAGAAATGGAAGAGAGAAATCTTCCGCACGGATAAACCGGCAAAATCTCCAATACCGAAAACGCAATAGGGAGCGCATATGAAAACCGTTCTTGGTGAACTTAGCTTTGTCATGACAAGCACGACAAGCAGTAAGACCACACCACGATAAGAGACAAATAAGAACCAATAAATATGATAGCATGGATGCAAAGGTTTGTGCTCTCTACGACAATACGATCACGAAATTCGGTCGAGAGCCCCTCTTGATAGTACGGTTATCTATCCTATAACCCGGTCTCTCACTAAACAATATGAGACCGGTAAAATAGAAACCCTATCAAGATCATACCTTTGCCTTGCGTATAAATCCACTTGAGGTCGATGAAGACGATCTTCAACTCCACCACCTTTCTTCATTGCGCTTTGCTTGGTGAAGATTCACTTGTTGCTCCCCCTTACACCAAGATGGGAGAAGCAGCTCTTCGGCATATCTTCACTTGGACTTGAGTGTTGATCACCCGCACTTAGCCTTGATCAACACAAACTCTTCTTCTTTTTCTTCCCTTAGCCTTGATTCCAACATATGGAGATCAAGCAATGCAAATGGACACACCTACAAATATAGCTCAATGCAAATATTAGTCCATAGAGATTATCATTAATTACCAAAACCATGCATGGGATCAACCATGCACTTTCAATCTCCCCCATTTTGGTAATTGATGACAATCCCTTTTTAAGAGGGTTTATATAAAGAATAAAACATCCTTGCAAGACAAACGAGCAAGGATGCAAAGCGCATTAAATGCAACAAAAGCAAAACCCAAATTCCCTTAAACCCTCTAAACTTCTCCCCCATTGGCATCGATTGCCGAAATGGGAAGAAAAATTTAGAGAGCCAATATAATATGAGTTCCTCTAACAAGGTGATGACAATCCCTTTTAACGAAAAATTGGAGGAAATCAAACTATATTGAGGATCAAAAGATTGCAAAAAGGATGAAATCATTTTAAACATCTCCACAAAGGAGAAAAGCAATCAAAAAGATCCAAAGTGAGAGTTCTAAATAAAACGGAGAAACTCCCCAATGTTCATGCACAAATGAGGAGTGCACAAATATGGTATCCTCGCTCCCCTAAAGTCATCTAGAACACGCAACAAGTGCAAGAGTGCATAATGCAAAAGCAAATCATAGCACTTGCACCAAAGATGTGGTTGAGCCATAAGAAGATACCAATTTTCAAAGATTCAACATAAGATAGGCCCAACCCAGATAAAAAGATCTTTTTAAAGAAATATGTTCACAAGCTTAGGGATACCAATTGGAAATTAAAACCAATTGAAAATGCCAAAAGCTAGTGATATCATTTAGCCAACAAAACTCATCATGCTCACCATGGTAAGCATGAGGTAAAAAGATTCTCAACAAAAACATGAGTGTGCAAAGATACCAATAAACACTAGGACAAGCACTCATGAGACAAATTTGGAGCCACCAAAGAATTATAGAAGAAAACAAGGTGGCTCAAGAGAATTAGGGTACCAACTAAAAGGTGACCTCTCTCATATGTATAGGTTTCTAAGTAGACAAATCATTGATGATATACATCCACAAAGAAACTTGCACATATGAGATGGTTGAAAAAGTGGAGACCAAGGTATCCAAAAGGGAAGTCATGAATATACAAACGAGATTATTGCTTAAAAGCATAGCACATAGCTCAAATTTATCTCATTGTATATAAATGAACTTCAAATATATCAAATGCATCACACATATCACTAAGGGAACAAGAGATAGTATAGATGATTTGAAATAGGCAACAAGTATCACAAGGAAATAATATCAATTGAAGAAAAGGTTTTTGCAAATTCAACACACATATCACAAAGATATATTAAGTGAATGAAGAGGCCAAAACCACAAAAATTGCATATAAGAAATTTCATGCCAAGAGGCAACCTACACAAGGTTGAATACTAGAAAATTATGCATGGGATAGATACTTGTTACCGAGATGCATTGACGATGAAGATAATGAGAGTTGGTTTGACATCAAAGCTTGACTCCGACACTCACACGGTTAGAACACCTTCCTTATGAATGAGGCAAGCATCCAATGCATCTCCATTGTACCTAAAACAAAATTAGAATACAAAATGGTTCCCAAACTCATTGGGTTCCATAGTAGTTAGATCAACTACAATATATAGGAAACACTCCACATAAATATGTGCATATAGATATGAAATTGAATTTCATGCACATCTTAGCCGATTTAGGATTCGGTGGAGTATCCCCTATATATTGGAACTAGAAAAACAAGCATGCCATAATATATAAGTTAAAGGATATACATACTAAGCCTTTCAAAAACCAAACGAGATACAATTTGGACAAAAACACCAAGTAAACCAAGAAGAGAGCACACCAAGGTGTGACACAAAAAGGTTGTCCAAATTATATCAAAATCCAAATCACCACATGATTGAGTAAAAATCAAATCAACAAATGATTGATTCCAAAACACATCAACACATGAAGTGTGATATCAAAAGGAATCAAATCAACACAACAAATGATCGATAAGACACCAATTGAAAATAAGATACCAATTAAAACAAAAAATATCAACTTGGAGAAAAAATACCAAGAAGAGGGTGATACTTGACCGAAATCAAGTATAGTTAAAATAAGGCAAAAAGGTATCAAGACTCCCACAATAAATATCAATTGGAACAAATATCTATGGAGGAGATATTAAATTCCAATTAATACCAATTGAAGGTACCAACACAAGATAAAGAATCAAATGCCAATTGAAAGGATCAAAAATTGATAGATAGGTTAGTGTTCTAAATAAAAGGAATGCTCCCCCAATATTCATGCATTATCTTTGATATTTGCATTTGAATACAAAATGCATGCACAAGTGATCATTACTCTCCATATTTTATTTACAACACTAAACACTACCAATTGAAAACTAGGATCCATTCAAAAGGCAAGGAAGGCAATAGATAAAGGAAATCAACGCAAGAGCCAATGTGAAGATGGTCTACAAAATCCACCACAATTACTAGTATCACTTGTCAAGACAAGGAGTATATAGAGATATCTCTCGGTGGTATATAGGAATGATGATCAAGACCAACTTCACAACAAAAAGCATATGGCAAGAGATAGGAATTAAACACCATATTTTGAAAGAGGTTTGTTGGTAGTTTCAATTATTCGAACCAACCGGCAAAACCATGGTTAGAATAAAAAGAAACAAATGGTTTCTCACATAATATATGGAAATGCATATTAGAGAAAAACCACACCAAGCAAACCCACACAAACAAGAGCCAAAAGACAACCACAAAGGAAATTGGAACTTGTTCGAGAACACATGCCACATAGAAATAAGATAACTCACAATATCAAATCTAAGTGGCAAACCTCAAATGTTCACATTTTTATGGGATTGTAATATGCGCATAGCTTATCACTCCCCCATAATGTGATGATTCATTTTATTTTTAAACAAGAGGCAAATAAAACGAACTAGAGAAATTAATGGACATTGTAGAATTTGAATTTCTCATGAATATGACATACCACATAGTAACTAGATAATATGAAATATCAATACTAGGTGGTGAGCATCATGTACATGCATTTTAGGTTTGTGAAGTGCACAAAGCACATCACTCCCCCAAAATGGGATAGTCCATTAATATCTCAAAGAGCCAAATAAAATCCACACAAGATCCAATAAAGCTCAACACACGAATTACACATACATGATATACATCTATCAAACATAACCTTGAATAACAAGACACGAAAGATAGAAGCAAATCATATACAAGCACATGCTAGGAACTAGACTAACACATGCAAGGGAGCAAGCAACTTTCAATGTATATATGAATTAAATACAAGTTACCGCAAGGAGGAAGCATTGGATATGAGATAGGTATGTGATAATCCAATTGACTTGGCTTGATGAAATAAAACCATGAAGATCCCTTAATTCTTCAAAAGTAGCCGAGTCTCCAATGTCCTCCACCATCACCTATTGATCAAGTTGAAGCTTGTTGGTCCCCAACCAAGTTGGGTCATAAGAGGTTAGTCACAATAGGCTTGGGAACCCAAATGGTGCATTTCTTGACACCACTTTGAG
This sequence comes from Puccinellia tenuiflora, assembly GCA_012064385.1. Classification (NCBI taxonomy): domain Eukaryota; kingdom Viridiplantae; phylum Streptophyta; class Magnoliopsida; order Poales; family Poaceae; genus Puccinellia; species Puccinellia tenuiflora. The sequence goes on along the minus strand of QRDG01000159.1, from coordinate 267,468 downwards.
CTCCCACATACTTGGCAAACACATTGCCACTTCTATCCTTCCTAAGAGAATATACATCATCAAGTATGATAGGAGAGGATAGGTTACCGACGGTGCATGAAGAAGCAAAGTGACCCTTGCCACGGCAAAGGTAGCAACACCGACTCTTTTCTTTCTTCTTAATAGGCTCCTCAACTTGAGGAGCATTGACTTGAGTCTTCTTAGGAGGTGGCCTTTGTTCAACTCGTGGTTGAGCACGAGATTGAACAAGAGGCCACTTCCCTAGTTGCTTCTCACTAAGCGTCTTCTTCTTCATAGGGCAATCCCGAACATGGTGCCCTTCAACCTTGCACTTGAAGCAAGTGATCTTGGCAGGATTCTTGATTTGAACTTGGCCCTTCTTCTTCTCAACCTTGAACTTGATCTTGTTGTTGGAGTTGAATCCAAGTCCACTCTTGTCATTAGGGGATTGTTGCACACTCAACATGTTGTCAAGTGCACGTTTCCCTTCATGACGCTTTTCCAAGTCATTCTTCAAAGAAATGACTTGGGCCTTGAGGTCTTTTATTTCCTCTACATGGTTAGTGGCAACAAATGCACTAGAGGAAGTAGAGTCTTCATTGTTATGACAACAAGGCAAAGCAAGTAATTCATCACATGATGTACCAATATTTTTAGTGGATGAATTACTAGGACTAACACATGGCATTTTAGCATTTTTAGTTGAATTTGTGCTATTATCCACATGAGGCTCACGAGATGTTACCTTGGTAGTGATTGCCTCATGAGCTAACTTTAGACTAGCATAGGATGCTAGAAGATTATCATTAGAGCTAGATAGCTTTTGATGACTTTCTTCCAACACCCTATACTTGCTTGTTAGCAAGTCAAGTTGAGCCCTTAGCTCAACATTCTCCTTCAAAGTGGATGCTTCACAAGAAATAGAGTTAGTACCACAAGCATCATTGACCTTAGGAATAGAAGAAGACAACTTAGCAAGCTCTTAATTTAATCTAGCATTTTCTTTTTTCGTGACCTTATATTTAGCAATGGCATGGTCACGTTCTTTAATGATTTTAGCAATTATTTCATTTTGAGACTCCTCAATATTTTCTAGTTTCTCCTCAAGAGAAGCTCGAGTCTCTCGCTCTTCCTCAAGAGCATCTTCTAGCGATGCATTCTCCATAGCATCATCTCTTTCTATCTTACCCTTCTCTTCAAGGCTTGCTTCCAAAGCCTCGATAGTTTCCCCACGCTCAACAAGGGTGCTCATGATTTCATAGAGGTTATCACAAGCAATTTTATTTTTTGTAAGGGCCTTAAGGATCATTACACCTTTATCATGAAGGAGGGCATCATTATTTTCCTCATCATCTTTTTCATCATTATTATCATTATTATTATCATTGTTATTATTATCATTGCTAGAAGAAGATTTAGCCATGAGGCAATGATAGGTGGATGAAGAGGAAAGATTAATTTTTGAACTACTCAAGTTCACATCTTGTTGCATAGCAAATTGGGTTTCTTCTACATTATTGTTCATGCAAGAGTTAGAGGAGACACAAGCATTTTTATCATTGCAACAAGATAAAGCAAGCATATCATCATTAGATTTATCTAAGCAATTTTTTGATGATATACAAGGACTATCAAAACTAGCATGTATGACATTTGGAGTGCTAGAAGAGTTTAAGTCCAAAGATGAGGCATTGCAACAAGATAGAGATAAAATACCATCATAAAAGAGCTCACTATCAATGTTGCAAAGCCTATCACTACTCACCATTACATTGGTTTGTGGCTTACCACATTTTGGTGATGTAGATGAAGACGAGAACTCGTCGCAGTCGGAGGTGGAGGGAGAACAATCATCTCAATAGAGTTGGACACTCCATATTTATCTTGAAGCTTGGTCCATAGCCATGAGCATCCCGGAGAGGCATGATTGACTCAAACACTACAACACTCATAAATTGCAAAACTCATTAGAAGCTAGAGCATCTAGATATAAGTTTTCTCATCCTCTAAAGTCCTACTTTCGTAGTCCTTTGGAGGAGGAAAAACATAATCTAGGATACGCTCAATATTGGGGTCCAAGACCCGTAAGTGGACTAAGCATATGAGTTTTTCAAACATTAAAATTTGTGCCATTAAATCTAAAACAAGGAATTGTGCACTAAATCTCTAGACGACATCTTTACTCTCTAGGCGGGGTAAAGACAAACAAGAGAGACGAGGCTCTGATACCAATTGAAAGAAACAAGCTATGCCCGGATGTCGCCTAGAGGGGAGGGGTTGAATAGGCGATTTAAAACTTTTTCAATTTAGGGGCTTGATAATTGCGGAATCAAAACTAGGTGTTTAAATTAAACAAGCCAACAACCTAATTAATAGGCTCACCTATGTGCACCAACAACTTATGCTAAGCAATTTAAGCAACAAGGTGAAAGCAAGATATGAACTTCAAGCACGAAGGCTATCACAATGTAAATTGCATAAGTAAAAGCTCGGGTATAGAAATAACCGAGGCACGCGGAGACGAGGATGTATTCCCGAGTTCCTCCTTGTTAATGGAGTACGTCTCGTTGGAGGGTGTGAGCTCGCCACAAGAGGCCTACTCAAGATGCCACAAAGGCCTCACCCTATTCTCCGATGAACCTCACCCAAGGGATTGGTTCACCTTCCACTATCAGAATCCTTCGGGGCGGATTCCGGAGCCCTTACAAATTTTGGGGCACACACCCACGACTCAATTGGGGCATCCCAAATCATGCCGAAGCTTCACAAGCCGAAGTCTTCACGGCACCACCACCGTCTAGGGTCCAATGACCCAAGTAACAAGCTCCGACCTTCAATCCCACGAATCACCGTGGGGAGCACAACCCGACGCAACAATGCAAAAAGGGAAGATCACACCAAGTGGTCAAATCCTTCACCCCAAAATCCAACCAAAGCAACTAATGCTATGGAGTGATTTAGGAGGAAGAACGGAGGAGAAACACCAAGAACTCCAAAATCTAGATCCCACGAGTTCCCCTCACTTAGAGGAGATTTTGTTTGGTGGAAAGATGGATCTAGATCTCCTCTCTTGTTTCCCTAAATTTGGGCAAGAATCATCGGAAGGATTAGAGGGAATCAAGCTCTCAAAATGTTGGCAATGGAGGAGAGAGAGCAAGGGATGAAATCTACTCAGAAAATGGGGAAGAAACCCCTTTTATAGTGGGCTCCAAAATGGAGCCGTTGGAGAGGAAAAAGTGGGACAAAAAGGCTGCAGAGTTCCCGGCCTGGGGCCGGCCGGGAGCCGTCCTGGCCGGTCTGGAAACGGAGCAGCGGTCGAATCGGAAGAAAAGAAGCAGCGCACAGCCCAGCAGAAGGGGAAAAAATGCAGAGGAGCCGGCCTTCCCCCGGCCTGGGTCCGGCCTGGCACCGTGCTGGGCCGGGGCACAGCCCGAGCCGGCCGGCCTACCCCCGGCCTGGGCCGGGCAGCCAGCACCAAGCTGGGCCGGGACAGTACCCGAGCCGGCCGGCCTCGCACCGGCCTGGGGCCGGCCAGGCCGGGCCGGCACCCTTTTTTTTTCTTTTTATATTTTCTGTTAAAAAACTTTCCGATAATAAAACCGCAATAACTTTCGCCCACGAACTCCATTTTTGATAATCTTGGACTCGTTGGAATCGTCACAACGAG